>WYDF02323531.1:0-14300 GCA_009867245.2 Adranes taylori
ATCAAGTTATATATATATACCTTATAGTGTAAATTGTTACTGTAATTATTATTGTTAATTAGAAGTACTATAGTAAACTAGCGTTATAAAAATTCAAGCACAGTGTTACATGGACTAATAGTACTATTTAGACATTAAATAGTACTAAGCCATTAAATAGTACTAACCATCTTCACTATTCGCGCGAAATATTCATACGAATCTGAACTACAGCCGACATCCATTCTATCGTCTACAGCTGCTAAATAATGATCCTGGTCCTTCGAATCGGAGGCCAAAAAATTTATGTAGCAGCAGTGGACCGTATAAGCGGCGCAAGCACTTTTTCCGATTCGTATAGATATTTCGCAAATTGTGAGAATATGGTTGTTTAATGTCTAAATACTACTATTAGTCCATACAAAGATAAACACTGTTTACTCAACGAAATTTTACTAACAATTTACACAATAAAATATAATAATTTAATTGAATTTAACTGTTTGATAAATTGTCTTTGATAATTAATTCTAAGTCTTTGGGAACTACGTTTGTATCTTGTGCGCGAGACGAATCATGAGCGAAATTACCCTTTACGTTGGTAATTTAAATATGAGAAACAACAAAAAGAGCAAACAGGTGCAATTATTAACCTTCGAAAATGGTTTGCTGATTGTTTGCTGGGTTGTTTGATTGTTTGATGGTTTGCTGGGTTGAAGATTGTACGATTAAGGAAGAAGATTGATAGGGCTAGTAGACACATGGGTGGAGAAAGACTGTTGGAAGGAGGTGGAAAGGAAACCTCTAAGCTATTTTAGTTTTTGGAAAATGTAGGGAGCAAAGAGAATGACTACTAAAGGGAGAGCAAGCTGAGGGATTACTGATCTAAGGAAAGGAATAAGGGAAATAAGAAATGCTACTAGGGAAATGAAAGGGGGATGATGGTGATTGATCAGTGTAGAAGGAAAAAGAATAACTATGATAACAGTTTATGTAAACAAGGAATGGAGTAATTTTAGAAGAAGGGTTAGTAAAATGATAAGAGTGCAAAGAAGTAAATGGCACATGTTAGTGGGAGACTGGAATGTGAGATTGCAGAGACTGGGGGAGATATATAAAACGAAAAGCAGTTTATGTGGAAAGAAAGTCAACAGATAAAGCAGTGAATGTGAAAGGAAGAAAGTTCATATAGTAGATGGAAGAGGAAGAGTTGGTTATGGGAAATGGAAATTCGGATGGTAATGTGACATTTAGAGAGTATGGAGGTTGGTGTGTGGTGGCTTATATAGTGATACGATTTAATATGTGCAATGTATGAAAATAGGTGATCGTATACAATTGGATCATTTCCCAGTGGAGTCTGAATAGAGTGTGAAGAAAAAGAAACAATAGGAGATGAAATTGTAGGAGAGTGGGGTGTTAAAGGACAGAAGTAACAGAGCAAGATGGGAATAGATTGAGAGTAGGATTGGAAGATATGAATAGCATTAGGGAAGTAGTGCGAGAGGTGGAAAAAAATCTGGAACAAAAAGGAGGGTATAACAGGAACAATGTTGAAATGGACAGTGTTGCAATAGACAGAATATGGTGCATAAAGGAAAATAAACCTAAGGAGGTGCTAGGAATGGAGAGAAAAGGCGAAGCGCCTTAGAAAGAATACAAGAGAGCAAAAGACCAATGGATTAAAAGGATAAGAAGGTAAAAGAAAAGATGAGAAGAACTGGCAAAGGAAATATAAGTATACGTTGCATCACGTGTATCATATTTTCAATTTTCAAATTATGCATGACCATCCCTCTGTTTTTGGACGTGCCCTTCGGAAATTCTCATATAAAACAGTCTGTAAATATAAAGAAGTGAATATGTATATATTTATTATTTATAGCAGAAATAAACTTCTAAGGTTAGTACTTACGACAAAATAGTGACAACTCACAAACAATATTACACCACCCCAATCTGAATATTCCCATGATATGATATATAAGCACCACATTGAGAGTGAAGTGTGGAAATATTTGAAAAGCAAAGATCTTGGAGGGGGCGGAAGTGAGAGATGTATGATTCAGTTGAATGCATGGGAGGAAAGGTGCAGAAGAAAACATGTTAAAGAAATGAATGTAAAGGAGTATGAGAGAAGGATTTTTGGGTGAAGCGGAGGAAGAGGATGTGCAGCTTCAAGTGCGCATAGATGTAGAACAATTGAAGCTGCAGAAAGACAACTTAAAAGCTGGCCCTTGTAGAATGAATTGGGATCTTTGAATGAGAGTAGACAGAGGGTGTTAGCGAGGAGGTTTAATGAGATATGGGTATACATACTTTTAAAAACAGAAAACCACTTATATATATAGCTTTAAGGTACGGAAAGGAACATGTTCAGGATAATACCGAGTGCGGCAAAATGCTATGCACTAGTTGGGATGTCAATAAAAAACTACGCAAAACAAAGATTTTTTTTACACCACATATCATGCCACTTGGAAACGTTATGTTATAAAAATTGCGGCGATTTCTTGTCCTATGGCTGATTTTAATTCTTCCAAATTTTGCGGTCGATGTCCAAAACCTTGCGCTTTGAGGTATCCCCAAAGAAAAACATTGCAGGGGAACAAATCAGGCGAACGCGGAGTTCACCCTATATCACCCCGGAAATTCACAATGTTTCCCGGGAAAATTTCTTGAAGACGATTGAGTGAACGACATGTAGTGTGCGATGTCCCATCATCCTGCTGGAAGCATAGATCTTCTCGCTGATTATCGTTTACCTAGTTCAATTTTGGACGTAGAAAATTATCTATCATGTCACAATAATGATCTTGGTTGACTGTTACCGTTACTCCATTCTCTTCGAAAAAGTAAGGACCCCACACTCCGAAATCAGTCGGTAAACTTTGGGCTGTGAAGTGGTCACTGATGAAGTTCCCGCGGATTATTTTCTGACCATTATCGGAAATTTTGCTTATTCAAAGTGCTCGGTAGATGGAAATGGGCTTCCTCGCTAGACATGAAAATAGCTGTGGGGGCAATGCTCTAAAGAAAATACCGCTTCAAAGTTGTACGGGTTTCAAAACATTTTCGCTTAATTCCTGTACCACCATCATTTTATAGGGATGCATTCATAGTGAATTGTGTAAAATTCTTCGAACACATCAATCTGACAATCCTAGCGCAGCTGCATGCGTACGCACCGAACGCTGGGGAGAGTGCTGTACTGAGACCCAGACTGCATATACATTTTCCGATGTTCTTGCTGTCATTGGTCGGCTAGTAGACTTTCGCTTAAGTGCTAAATCGGGGGAAGGTTAAAGTCCACCGACGATTTGTTTTCTCGTCCAGAATGGCACCATGACGGCTAACAACAAACCGAATACAAAAGACACGCTTCGTGGCTATTACAGATTCGCCATTTTTTATTAACTCCTCGACTGCCAATGCGCGATGAACTCCGGTCCAAGCCTTCATAATCATTGAAAATTGCACGAACTTATCTACCTAAGGAGACCACGCGCACTGCTTTGCCCCTTCCACAATCCGAGCAATGGCTATTTTCTTTGGTTTCTTTAATTGTTATTTCAAGTAAAAAATAATGTTCAATTAACATTTGATATTCTTTTATTTCAATTCTTACACAACAAAAATACAGTTTTCTTTAAATGAGCTAATCGTTGATAAATTAATCTTCCGTCAAACGGTTCTCGTACTTATGAGTTTTTAACTCTAGATAATTTTTTTTATTCTGTGCAAAACTATTTATCAAAAATTGAAAGTGCTTGAAATCTATTGCCATACTCTTCACTATCACACCTGAACCTCGCATTCATCTTCTTCTCACCTATTTCCAAACCAGAGTTTAAATATTGAGGCATCCCTTCGTCCACCGTAATCCATTCAGACTTGTTATTGTACTTACTTCCTTGTATTTCTTCGAAACTCTCTTGTATATCCACATCTACCATTGGATTTACTGCATTTTCCTACAATACAAAGTCATTTGGCGTCGATCTGTCTAGACCAAGTATTCGATTCATGCACCGCGCTTGCACTCTTTCTATCATTTCTCTTTCCCTCACCGACCACTGGATTAGTTCATCAGGGTTAGATAATATACCAAGAAAGGCACTCAAATCTGAAATTGACGTTACAACCGGGGCTTTGTACCCACTTTTCCAAAAAGTGTTACAAGAGGAAAATGTACCTGCTGAATGGAAGGAAGGGTTCATAGTGAAGTTTCCTAAGAAGGCTGACTTAAGCATGTGTAACAACTAGAGAGGAATCACCTCGTTATCCATAGTCAGTAAGGTATTTACACGCATCATCCTAAGTGGTATTATAACAGCGGTGGAAGAAAAGTTACGGAAAAGGTTGATTTTCGGCAACATCGTAGTCGTGTAGACATAATCAATACTGTTCGAATTATCATTTAACAGAATTGTGGCTCGAATTCTAGCGCATATGTGCTATTTATCGATTTTGAGAAATCCTTTGACTCAGTGGATTGGCAAGGTATGTGACAACTCTTACTAAAGTATGGAATCCCACCGAAGATGTTTATCTAATACGAGAGATCTACAATGGCTATGAGTGCCAACTGTTGCATAACAGAAAGTTAATAGAGGCCTTTGGAGTTAGACAAGGATGTATAATCTCATGTATAAAGCCTATTACGTTCCTTATTATAATAGATGATATCATGAGGAGTGATAGTCAAAAACGAAGAGGATTACAATAGTAGAAACGGGAAGACTTAGATTATGCGGACGTTATCTGGTTGCTGTCCTACACTGTTCAGTATATGTATGAGAAGTCCAAAGAAGTGGAACGTGAAGCACAAAAAGCAGAGCTCAAGATTAACTCCAGTAAGACAAACGTTAAATCTCTTCTTCTCTACCCATGTGAAGCCTGGATAGTTACTGCAAAAGTTACACACTTTTGTAAACCGATGTCTTCACAGGATACTGGGTCTTAACTGGCCAGACATGATAAGAAATGAAAATCTATTGGAACGGACTGGGGAAACTCCTATTGCTAACAAGATTAAAATGCGAAATGGGAGATGGATAGGCCATACACTAAGGAATCACAATCCTATGTAACTCTCGGTCAATTTTCAACTTCGCCAGCAGCTGCTAAGATCCATAGGCCACTCTGCTGGTAATAGCGAGTGTGGTGGATTCACAGGAGGCTGGTTTACCAGCCGGCAGCTCACTTTATTAATAGTTTTTTAACATGCGCATACCTCGTACATAGCTAAACGGGTATTGCAGTGTCGCGTACTCAATTTAAGGCACGGTGGAAACAATTCAATTATCTCTCTCTGATTTATACAATTAGATAGGTGACCAAATATTCTCTCTCTCATACGCGCTCGAGAGGGAGCCATCGATAGGAAAGCACTGGAGTGGAACCACCAAGGTAAAGGGGCCGCGGCCTGCCACGGAGGACTTGGAAGAGAGCTGTGATGAATGAAGCAGCTGAGGCAGGGAAGAACTGGGGACAACTCAGATGGTTGGCATGGAAGAGAGTCCGCTTGCGAAACTTCATTGAAGTCCGTTACTCCTATAGGAGCCACAGGAAATAAGTGAAATAAGTTTTATTAAACCCCGCTAGTATTCAAACATGACAGGGGCTCCGTTTACTACCGCTGATATGATATTTAATAAAAGGATCACTTTTTCCATGAAAAAATCTATTAAAATATTAAACATTGACTCGTTTTTTGTAGCTGTTGTCAAAATCCTCACGAAGAGTGGTTCTTCATGGATTTCTGATCCATAACAAAATTAAGCCCTAATATTCCAATGCATAATATGCAGTAGTAGCGCTCCATTAACATGTAAAGTTAACTCGTCCAATTGTGTAGAGAAATGTGAAGTTTGTATTGTATTGAGAAATGTGGGAGTTTTAAAATGTTTTAAAGTTCTTCAATGACTGGCACAAGAAACTATTCCCCAATGTATCCGGTTTTTTCTGATTTTGCTATGAGTAGCAACATACTCTAACACGCTCGCAAACCATTTGCGTCTATTTATGACGTCGAAAGGAATATACTGTTTATTGTGGGTTTCTCCTGACGTTCTGTATGAAAGTATTTCAAATTTTTACCTGTTTTATTAGGATGATACATTCTCGGATGCACTTCCAACTTGAGTGATTTTACAACGTCAATGCTTAATACTTTGCTGTATAAAAGGCACATGGGCATGTGTTTGTCTGACAATGAACTAATGAAGGCAAACTTCAAATAATCACCGCTGTAATGTCAACATTTCTTTTTAGATTCGGTCATTTTTAGTAGCAATTATCTGAAGACAAAAAATTAAGCTATCTAGGAGAGAATGAAAACACCATATGTTTAGCTTGAGCTTAGTTTTTATCACGACAACAAAACTATTACACATCCATACACGTACGGGAATCCAACATTTAAGTTACGGCTCCCTGAATGGGATTCCGACTTACGTCTCATGATTTACGGCTCATTTATTTTACTGACTTGGACGGACTCCATGCAAGTTGGATATAGACCATTTTGGGAATCACTATTTTACTTACTCAATTTTTAAACTTTGATCAAAATTTATAGAAAGCTTTTTTTATTTATATAAACCTAATAATAATCTACTATAATAAAATCATAATGCGCAGAACGCCAATGGTGTTATATTAGGTGGTAATAAAATCATCAAATATATCGCATCTGAATAAAAAGAAAAACACGAAATTGGTATTCGGGAATCTGGAGAACGATATGCCATTATGTTCCTCCACATCGACTATTGTGTTGAAAGGAAAACGCGCGTCTTCGACAAGAGGCGAGATATACATTTTTATTGTTCGTTAACCAATTTGGAAACTTTTAAAAATGCCATTTTATTTTATACGTTGACGCTTATTTGCGCCCAATAAATAATTTTTATTCGTTTCGTATTCATATGAATGTAGGTAATTTGAATTTTACGATAATCTCACTTTCTTTGCAATAAAAAATTTAAATCATTTATAGGATTTCTCCAAAATTATTGCTCAAGATTTCTAACCAGTACTTAAGATTCTACATACATATTTTCATGAGTGGAAAATATAATACTGTAACGCGTAAACTTGTCCACGTTCCTGTTTAGTTGGATGTAAAAGGATTAGGCATTAAGCACTCACTAATAAGGTGAATACGCTAAAATAATTAAATGCGTTAAAAGGTTAAGCGTTGCAAATAAGATTATAGATAAGGGGGTCGTCATCGGGTGACTTACTACAGATCCCTTTCCCGACCAAAGTACAAAGATAAAAATTAGTTACTGATTATACCCTATGCTAATTAATTACATCTTAAACAAATGTCACAAAGGTGCTACAGAAAATATTCTAGAATGCGCTAGTGAGATAGAAAGAAATCATGACAAAAAGTTTACAAATCAATATGATGAAGAAGACCTGAGATGGATAAAAACGGTTCTCCCGCAGCCCTAAGGGAGAGTGATTTTGGGCGTGCGCCCAACGTCATAATACCCGGCCAAGTGATAATCCGGAATAAAATAATATTAGGATAATAATTAAATAACAAATAAAGTCATGTCTAATAAAAGTATGATTATAAATTTATTAAGTATTTTATTATACTTAATACTTAGCATTAATATTTGTTGGGAATAATTCAGAAAAATTAACTTGAGTATAATATTCATGAATAGAGTAAAGTTGAGTTTAATTAGTAATAAGTGCGTTGATCAAGGTATAGCTAAAATAAATAAGATAATGATGCGTTACTCTAAAATAATAAACAAACAGTTTGTGTACAGCGGCAAAATCTGTAAGGACCTAGTTTAACATTTCTTTGACGTAACTGGACAAATCATAAAGTTACTTTTATTCAATTGTTGATTTATTTTATTTGCAAAGCTTTGATTATTCTATTTTACGTATGGGAATGAATCAGCTAGTCATGAGATTGTAGGTTAACATTTTTAACGACCAATACAATTTGATTATGTTTAATTTCTGCTGTCTGAATTATTAAGGCTTATGACTCTCGTTAAGGATGGACGTTACCCGTAATTACTCATACACAAAAGACACAATTAGCAAGCGGTACGTCAACCTTAGCGATTGCCCGGCCTAGTGTTTTATTCTAAATTAATTAGGGCTAACTGGGGCATTTAGATTAGATCGTTCTGCATTAAATATTCAATTAATAACTTTGCTAGAACTAGTTGTCTTCTAAAATAATAGAATCAGGTACCCATAATTGTGAGTAAGGGATTGCTACGCTAACCTATGTAAAACGTCGCCTCTCACCCATGTCACGTCGTAGAGAACAAGCCACCGCTCTCAAAATACGTGACAATACTTATGAGTGAAACGTGGTGTACATTTATAATACCAAATGGAAACATGTTTATTGTGTTTCAGAAAAGTGTCCGACTTGTCATTACATTTTTGTGACGTTACAAACATTGGAACCAATTTGTTTCATAGTGAAAAAAAAGATGGCGGACGATGGTGACGTCATTGTATATGCGTGTGGCTGTAGAAAGAAATGTAATGGTGTAGAAGTGATAAATCGTGACGCTAACGTAGGAAGTCGTACAATATAAAGCTCACAAATATCCTAAGAAATTATTTAGATGGCTTTGGTATTGAAGGAGTTAAATGGTTTTGCGGGCAGTGCTACAAAGGAGCAAGTGTGGTTATGTTCGAATGTGAACGTAAAGAAATAAAAAATAATATCGTGAGTGTGACCAATTATGTGTCAAAAATAAGCGCATCGTGACTTTCGAGAATTTAGGATATTAGAAACTGAGGAAACACTTGTAAAGGAACTATCATTTGATAACTAATAAATGTAAAAGAGCTCCAGATATTCAAACCTTTATTGCCGTTAGTCATAATAAAGTAGAGTTGATTTGTAGAGGTGGAACGCACCATTAGTGATTGGTCAAACTGGAAGTAGTATAATTATAAGCCCACCCAATAATAAAAATAATCGCAGAGAAAACTTATAGACAGATGTAGAACGTCCAATTAATGTACATATACCAGATATATTTATGGAAAATGCAAGATAAACAAGGGTGAATCATTAATGATAGGATCAGTAGTGATGGGCTGACAAAGTAGGGAACATACTGAAAATCTAACATACAAGTCAGAATAGCAAGAAAACATTAAGATAAGACAAACAGGTTCCAAAGATTATGTAAAAACTGAAGGGGTTATGGATCCAGATATATGTAGTAAAGATAATGAAACTATAGTCAGTCCTTTAATTGAAAGGAGAAACTTTGCTAGAGAATGAGCAAAAAAGTACAAATTATAAATAAAACATTCATATCGGGGCGAAGGGTTTATAATTATGAAAACCGATAAAGAAACTAAGAAAATATTAATTATGAAATTAAAAGTTATGATGGGATGGGGATTATGTATCATTAAAGAAAATCTTGAGGTTAAGCAAGCCCTGTAATACATCAACTTTTGTTTAAGATAATAAATTCATATTAGAGTAATTTAAGGACGAAAAACATAAAAATTTAATTTTGACATCCAGGTCACCTAGCACAGATAATAAACAGAAGAGGGCCTCTAGAAAAACTTGCAGGAAATGAATTGTAGACAAGTACTGATTTAATTTATTTATTAAAGGAAAGTGCAAAGTATATTAAAAATATAAAATGTGAATGTAGAGACTTTATTTTTATTTATTTGGTTTGGTATAAAAATTATAAAACAGGAGAATTACACAAGATCGGAATACATTTTACGCAAGGCTTAGGTATCTGAGGTGGAGTTTTGGAATTTGCACTGCTTCTTCCCAGATCGATCTCAAAAAACACACCAATGGCACACCTGATTATACCGAATGTCTTCCGTTGGAAAATATTTTAACGTAGAGATTTGTCCACGTTCCTGTTTAGGTTGATGTAAAAGGATTGGCCATAAAGTACTCACAAATAAGGTGAATACTCTGAATACATAATACTCTGAATACGAATACTGAATACATAAAAGGTTTAGCATTGTAAATAAGGTTTTAGATAAGGAGAACGTCATCGGGATCAAAGTCCATTGATCGATGGCGCACAGGTGTTATAGAAAATATTCTAGAATGCGCTAATGAGATACAAGTTAATCGTGACTAAAAGTATACATATCGATATGAGAAAGGGGACCTGAGAGGTATAAAAACGATTCACCCACAGCAGTAAAGGATAGTAATTTTGGGCATCCGTCGAACGTCGTAATGTCCAGCTACGTAGCGAAATAATAATCTGGAATAAAGTAATATTATATTTATAATACAATAAGAAATAAAGTCATGTCTAATTAAACTGTGATCATAAATTTATTAAGTATTTTATTATGCATTCGTCTAATTTATTACGTATCGTCTATTAATATTTTTCGGAATAATTCAGATAGACTAACTTGAGTATAATTTTGATGAATAAAGTAAAGTCGAGCGTAATTAGTAACAAGTTTGTTGATCAAGGTAAAGCGAAACGAAATACAAATAAATAATTGAGATAACGGCGCGTTACTCTAAAATAATAAGTAAATAGTTTGAGTATAGCGACAAAATCTGTAAGCATCTAGTTTAACATTCCTTTGACGTAACACAACAAATCATAAACTGACTTTTGTTCAAGTTTTGATTCATTTTATTAATCGCAATTCGTTGATTATTTTATTTTACGTATGGAAATGAATGAGTATGTCATTGGCTTGCATTTAAACATGTTTAATGACCAATACAATTTAATTAAGTTTAACAACTGTTTTATTTCTGCTGCCTAAATTATTATAGCTTATGACAATCGTTAAGGATTGACGTTACTGGTAATTACTTGGCCACAAAAGGCACAATTATAAAACGGTATGTCCACCATAGCGATGGTCCGGCCTAGTGTTTCATTCTAAATTTAATGGGGATAACTGGGGGATTTAGATTAAATTGTTCCATATAAATAATTCAATTAATAACTTTGCGAGAAGTAACTAAACTAAAGTGCTATCTTATAAAATAACGAAGGAGTCAGGTACCTATAATTGTGAGCAGGGGATTGCTACACTAACACATATAAAAGTCCCATCTCACCCATGTCACGTCGGAGGGATCAACTCTCTGTCCTAAAAAATAGTTGACAATATGCGCCTTTTGGCGAAGCTCTTGGTGATGATATAGTTGGCCGTCCTATGGTCCTATTCTCTAATAAATTTCCGTACTTACGTAGCGATTCTACCAGGCGGTGAGATAGTAAAATATAAGGCTAGTCCACTTTAGTGTCTATAGGCACAAAGTGTCATATCAAACGGAGCATCGCAGGAAAGACTGTTACAACTTGTAACGACAACAACTACAGCCTAGTGTTGTCATACTGTGACGGTGCTAAATAGGCAGCGGGACACCAATGTCCCTGTGCGGACACGAAATCAATGTGGCGACCTCCCGTAATGGGGAGCTTAGAGACTGTCACAAATGGCGCAAATAGTTACAGACTCAAAGGACTTCGGGAAACGTCCTCGGGCGCCAGGTCAGTTTAAAGTGAGACCGCACTTCTGAACAGATGTTGTTCTTCCGGACTCAGAGGCTCCCTGAGGGCTCGGGTACCTGCAGATGGCAAGTAAACCAGGTGTAGGTGTTGTGAACCAAGTGAACCAAGAGAACCAGGTGTTTGGCGGGCATCTGCAGTAAATTTATCCACTAATGACTGAAACACCATTAAAAATATTAACAAAACCGTCAATTATTTTTTAGACAAAACAGAGAAAGAAAGATATTAATGGACAATAAAAATGTGTATAATAAATGAATGAATAAATGTCCAATTACGAATATCAAATCGAAGCAATGACACAATAATAATAATCAAAGCAAGTTAATCAAGCCGCGGTATAAATGTCATCACAACAATAATTTATTATTAATAAAAACGGCGCATAGCATATAACCTCTGTAATAATAACAATCTTAAAAAACACACAATTTAACGGCGGTGCATATAAAGCAAAATAAATATATAAAGAAAAAAAGAAAAATAAAATATATGAGGTGATGAAATAAAAAAAAACCGCGAAAATAAGGAAAGCGGCGACCAGCAATTAATTATAAATTCACAAACGCGTGATGGTCAGATTCGAATATTTTCGCGCAGCCGGTGTGTACGGTATGCGATTTAGAAATCACTAATGGTGCGTAACACCCCGGAATACATGGATATTACTGATCCTCAGCCGTTAGTATTAGCATAGGCCAGAGCTAAAATACATGCATCGTCCCGAAGTACGTTGACGATACTATGTCTAACACTAATTTAAGCCAAACCGCACACTCTAGTGAAGAGAAATAAAGAACTTCCGCAACACCCCAAAAGACGTTGATCTATCCGGCTGAGTAATTCTAGCGTACACCAAAGCTGAGCACTTAAACAACGCCCCGGAGCCCGCTGACGTTGCACATGCACAACACTGATATAAACTACTTCTGGTATACAACGCTTCGGAACCCATTGACGTTCCCTGTGCACAACACTGGCATAAGCCACAACTATACATCCTAATAGGCGGTGTGTTACCGCGATGTAACGTCTCGGGACCCGTCAACGTTGCCTGTGCAGAACACCCGTATAAACCACAAAAATGCACTTTAGGCAGGCGGTAAGGAACTGTATCAACACCCCTTACTACGTTCGTTCGACGAGTGACTAATACCAGCAAAACCAGAAACGAACACCCCAGCGGAATTACCACTGTAAAATAAGTAACATCTCGTAATACGTTGGTGATACTATGGTCAGCTGTGCGAGACCAACACAAACTAATAGTATACACTCAAGCGGAACGTGCGGAAAGGTATTGCTGAGAAATCGAAGAGTGCGAATACCGCGAATATTGCTGCGAACAGTGCGAAAACGAATTAATATGTAGCGCCTCGTAACCCGTCGACGCTACTACACGTAAACAGGAGTCAGGAAGGCAGAAAGGTGTGAAACTTTTCAAACACTTGCCATACACTAAACAATATATACTATACAAAGTCGCTCACCTAACTTACGGTTTAATTCGCGCCGCTGTGCTACACCAATCTGCTGGCTGCTCTGGAATTTAAAAAAATTTTATTTTATAAATCAGAAACAACTCGAATGCTAATATTCTGTTACTTCTCGCTATTTATACCCCAATATTCATCCATTTAATCATTTCCTTTGTGTATAGTCACCACACAAGATTTTTCAGACCGGCGAGCGCTCCACTTATTCACGCGACACACTGCGTCTATATCATATACGCATCGCAGACGCCACACACATACACGCACGTAGGTAAACGTCAAGCAGTGACCATAGCCAAACAGCATAGCGACGACGCGCAATAAAGATATTTACATCGTTCCTATATTACGGACTTAATTATATACTTTACTCATATGTTTACGTTTTAGCTATTACAGAACCCATTTATTGATTTAATTACTTACATAACAAAGGGACTTTGTTACATACTTCCTTCCAAAAATGATTAATTAGCTGTTTTCAAACGCGCCATGATTACTTGAGGGAAAAAACTTGTGTGTATGGCCTCCTCTTGGAAGGAGTAGAAGAAGTGATTATTATTGATTGATACATGAGAGTTGAGATAAATTGTGGAATAAATAAAGAAAGATTCTTAATTACAATTACATACTTTAAATACATTTTATAAATAGTTAACATCTGTCTCTAAAAACAAAAAGGAAAACCCACGTTCCATTTTTTTCTCTCTTTGAAGCTATAACTCTTTGATCGTTATTTCAAATAAAACAAATTTGTAATTACATCTATTATTTTACTACAAATAAATTATTCTAAATAAAGTTGCAAAAATGCAATTACGTGACTATAATAAGAATAATATGATTGCATTTACCATAATCATAGATGTGTAAAATAAGATGATGTCACGCTCCGATAAACCACAGTATTGGTTTAGTGGTTTGTGTACGTACATATATCACACCGAAAACGTAACGTAACGTAACGAGAGCATCTTGTTAACCTTCGAAACAAAAAACCAATCTGAAATCACGTGACATTCACGACCCATTTGGGAATTTTGCACATTCTTGATATCAACGAATAGACAAATTATTATTATGAATATAAATATCAGACTGTTTACATTTCAGAAAGAAATCTTTTCTTACAAAAGAATGATTATATTATTAATAATATTAATAACTACTTTGAAATGCATTATTAATTCTATAAAATTATTCTTCTTTATTGAAAATGCTTTGCCACCGGTTTCGCATTTAAAAGATCATCCTCAAGCAAAAATATAAAATATAT
>WYDF02323542.1:0-14300 GCA_009867245.2 Adranes taylori
CTTTGATATTTTTAAAGTATCTTGGGTTTTTAGACTTTAAAATAAGCAGAGGCCTTATTTTCAAAGAACCAGAAGTATTGCAGGCAGCCAGAAATATGACTTTCTCTGTACTTTTTTTAAATCCAGGAGCAGTTATTTAGGATTTTACAGCAAAAGTTTTTGAAGGTAACATTCAAAAGTTAAGACCAGTTTCGTCTGAGTTGAAAATTTGATCCAAGATCAATCCTTCCTAGAAAACGATGTTTTCCATTTTAGACTGAAATTCCGAAACTTCAGATAAGTCAGCTGACAGTTTTTCTCCTCTAATTCGCAGCTGCATTATCCCATATTTCTTCCTTCCTCGACCTGCCTAGCCATCCATTGCTTGTAGTGAATGTTTCCTCGCCGCCGTTAAAGTTCTTTTGGAATTCAAGCGCCGTAACTTGAAGCATTGGCCCACTCACATCCCTAGAAGCTGTGAAAATCACAAAAGAAGAGCTTCAGACGTCTGCTCGTAGTCGATCTTCTTCAAAGTCTTTCGACTGAAACCACTGCCTCAACTCACACTTTTGTTTAGAAAGCTTTCAATTTCTTTCCAGTTATGTGTCTAATCCCCAACTGTCACTTCCCCTATTCCCAAGTCGGTAGTCACCTTTTTAATAGACTCGCCATTGTCCAACCGTTTTATTGGATTGAATTTCATTTCAAGAGAAACTACAACTCTTCTTCGTTTCCCGCTCATATCGAAACACGGAAATCAATAAACGCACAAAAGACAACACAATATGACAACCGTGTTTAACACGAGCCCAGGGCCAACTGAAGTGACAATAGCAATGCGAGGAGTTACGAGTGACCCGAAGTACGACATCTAAGGCTCGACATTGCTTGTAAAATAAAATAACAATGCTTCTCGCCGTAATTGTTCCGCTATGAAGAACTTCATTTTTATTTTCATTTTAGAAATTTATGTACCTTTTCATAAATCCAATCTTTAATATATATGAACTCGTTATAAATTAAAACAAACTTATGTTTGTTCCATATTGTAGTTACTTGATGATGTCCTAATATAGCGTAATTGGTGTTAAAAGCAATTTAGAGATATACATATTTTTATGTTTACATTAATACCTCTTATTGTCATGTAAAGAAATGATTTACATCATTTCGTATATTCCTTAAACGGAATACTAATAGCATATAAACCAACAAGAAAAAAGGAACTATACGCTTTATTTGCTTAAAAAATTGGTAAACATATTTAATAGTTCATTATTGAAGTGAATGCGCTTTACATTAGATGACGTCAGTTATCTGTTCTCTAGAGAGAAATATTACATAGTGGCCGTGTGAGAAGAGATTATGTTGAATGACGTCACTAATAAAAGCAAATAAAATGAGAACAGTTTTCTGCACTGTACTCAATAGAGTTATCATTTATGGGCAATAGATAACGCTACATGTTTAATTGAAAACTAAAATAATTAGTTTAATGATTTTAAAAATTGAATTTTGCCAACTAGAATTTTTGTAACAACATTTACTTTGCACGCTTTAATTTGCATTGTATTTTTATTTTTATTTGTTATTTATGTTTTACGAAACTTAATGACAAGAATAGCCGGACGGATAATATCGGTGAATGATCCATGTCTCGTGAAATCGAGACGAATGATCACTCTATACATAACCTATATGTCACCCTCGGTTTATGTAGTTTAAAGCTTCTTCCGAAAGTATTTTAATTGCTTGATTTCGAATGTTCTCAGGACCTGGCGCTTTCCTTGGATTTAACATTTTGATTATATTTCTAATTTCATCTTCCTCGAAAGTGTGCACTTCAGGTGGGTTGGGCTTTTTCACTATTGCAATTGAGTGTGTGACCGATTTTCTTGTGGCTTCGTCCATTGGCAGGTCATTTGTGAATTGTTGTGCCAGTTGTTTTACAAGTTCATCTGCTTTCTCCTGCTCGTTGAATAAAAGTCCCATTTACCGATCTGATTGGTGTGTTAGGGGTGGCCAACTTCTGGATTTTACACATGTTTCCCTTACTTTCATTTATTTCCTGTGTGGTGATTTCTACGAACTCCACTTTTTTCTTTTCCAGCATGTTATCTACTCGTATTTGCAGCACTTTGAGGCGGTTTTTGTCGTATTGGTGCCGTGTTTTGGCATATTTGCGTTTTTCTTTGTTCTTCTCATCCAGATGTGCTTTCTCCTCACTATTGAGACCCCAATGGTTTGTGATGTTTTTGTTTATTGAGCTTCTAGTGATTTCCACTGCGGTGTCTATTTCTTTATATGAAGTAATATTTCCAGCCGGGATGGTTTTAAATTCTTTCCTTTTGTATGCATACCTTAGTCAGTTGACTTTAGTTCTATTTGTTTATTTATTTTTTACGAAACTTAATGAGAAGAATAGCCGGACGGATAATATTGGTGAATGACCCAAGCGAGGAAATTCTATTTCCTCGCAAATGGAAAAATGCAAACGTAAACGAAGGCGGAAAAATGATATGTACTTTGCCACCTGGAATGTGATGACATTGAACAAACCATGATCTCAATGGATAAAAGGTAGCCGTAGCAACAATCCAAGCGGTCAGATGGAAAGGAGAAGGAACCATGAGAAGTGATAATTACACAACATTGTATAGTGGAGTATCCACGTAGTGGTAAACTAGGTGGCTCAGGTTTCTTGTAGATAATAAGTGTGTCTTGAATACTACTCTTGTATGTGTATATGTCCCTACGTGGCGAGGAAGAAGTGAAAGAAGTCTTGCCAGATTTCTGAAATGTCATATCGGGAATTTAAGCAAAAAAAGGTTATTTTTATGACAAATCTAATATAATTAAAAAACTAACAATATTTGTCCTTACAGAATTAAATTTTTCTGATTTTTTGTTAAGAAACACAGCATTATAAACGAAAAATTGATATAGAAAATGATCCAAAAATATAAAAAAATAATTGCACTTTTTCATTTGCAGCGCTCTTTTTTAATACTCCGTTTTTAAAACAAAGTCTAAACTCTTTGCAGTTCATTTTATAGTTCAATTTTACCATTAATTTCGCTTCCAAATTCTGAATCAGTAATTTATTCCTCTCTTTTCGCCAAGCTGTAGTCATTAAACTTTCCGATATAGAGTTTGAATGGGAAATAGAAAAAATATACCTTACTATTTTATATAAATTTTCAGAATTATTATTCAATTAAAAAAGTCCACCCATTAGTCTTTAGGAGATATAGTAAGCTTTTGTGCGCGTATACAGGGTGGGGCAATAGTACGTGCGTTTCCAATAAGTTGGTATGTATGATTGGTTACAATTTGAACTCTTGGGGATGTGTTATGCTGCCAAATGAGCATATTTTAAAATATTTTCAGGTATACAGGGTGTTTCAAAAAAGTGTTACATGAAGAAGTTTACTTTTTTAAATAGAATATCCTTTGAAGTTTCTATGCTTATCGTAAAAACCGCTAAAGATAGGTATAGGGACATTACATGTGGATCTACAAACAAAATAAAATCTACAGTACTTGCTGTAAAAATATACAGGATGGTCCATTGAAGTAAATGCAGAAAGATCACTTCAAAGTGGGTAAAGTTGATACTTTTATACTGACCATCCTGTATATCTGATAATAAAAACAAATGTACAGGTAATAGTTTTTGATCTTAACCAATCGGCACAACAAATTTTATTTCTAAATCTCGAAGCGCTTGGACACAGCGACGTTTTAATTTACAATATGAAATTCACAATTTTTTGACAAAACCAATTGTAACTTGAGATCCAATTGGCAGAGCAGATTACTTTGATACCTCTACAAATGTTAGAGGATAGTCAAGAGTTTTAAATAAAATTAAAATAGATAGGCTATTCCATTAAAAAAAAGTAAACTTTGTCATGTAACACTTTTTTGAAACACCCTGTATACCTGAAAATACTTTTAAAAGATGCTCGTTTGGCAGCATAACACATCCCCAAAATTTCAAATTGTTACCAATCATGCACACCAAGTTATTGGAAACGGACTTACTATTGCCCCACCCTGTATATGAATTTAATTTATGTAACTCTCCAAAAGCAGATAAATTTTCATTTATATTTTACCAATTGTGTTAAATTCGACGGCTTCATTCAAATGCAATGATTTAAGTAAAACCAACTTATTATTATCGCCGAAACTAAGCCATTTTTCTAGATAGGTAATGGCAGCGTCAAAAAATAATTTGGCGTCTGCTTGCAATCTTTCTATAGCCGAATCGTTATCACATTTCAACAATTCCGTTCTGGCAATTGAACCAAAAAATTGTTGTTTTTTCCTATCAATAAGTGATTGCCTCAAGTCGTCCATTATATCATATAGATCAATTATAACAAGGGAATTAATTACTTTGCAATTTTGTAAGTGGTTCCTGAAGGATGGTATATATGCTTATTACGAAACCCAAATAAGCAAATGAGAGATCATCATCAAAAAACATTTTAAGTAAAGATGATACTGTGTTCTCAGTGATGAATCCAAGGGGGGTCCGGGGATCCTCGCGGGTTATAAAATCCCCCCCTGAAGTTAATCTATGAAATGTAGTTAATGTGTGGCCTGGCATTATCTACGAAAGTGCTTTTTACTTTAAAAATGTGGAAATGGGACCTAAAACAGAAGACATCAAAACCCAAAATGAAATGAGGTGTTACACATTCCCGTCATTTCGCCAATGTGTACTCACGCAATGTATTTAATCAATTCTGGATAGTTAGCGTTCCGCACGACATTCTAGCGTCAGCGGGATTAATTTCCGAAATTTGGTACATGTCCCGTGAAATTGGGACGAATGGTCACCTTATACGTAACCTACACATCACCCTCGGTTTATGTAGTTTCTCCCCCGGAGTAAACCGTCTGGATTCAACGCTGCTATGTTTTGTGATAAGAAGTAAGATCTCCTTGGTTGAAAATTTAATATTAGCCTCTCAGCAGCTGGAAGAAGGCTAAACTATCTAGTTGGTACGTGGCGCAATATCTCAGTCCATTCGATTCCTGCCCATTAAAAAAAATAGTTCAATATTGTTGTTCTCTTTGTTGATAAACTGAACTCATTGTAAATTTTCATAACAATAGAATCTATATCAAATCAAAATAAGAAGTTGGTCTTACTTTTTAGTAGAAGTATAACTGTAAGAGAATTATTTCGGAAACTGCACATATACATATATTGTTAAAATGAGTTCAAAAATTGGCTTAAAAAATGGCAGGCAAGGGTAAATACGTATTTCTGGCATTGGTGGAAGACGTCATCAGAACTCTCTATTTCACCTAGCATCACAGCATCAGTTAATGAAAACCATGCTCTGCATCAGTGCATTACCTTCGCTTGCTCAGACAATTTGAAATTTGTTTATATGAATGTTGTGTATTACTATTAGAATCTATATCAATTTTGAGCTGGTTTGTTGCTTTTTTGCAAGTATTGTGTAAAATATGACTGTTATATCCAACCGGAATTATATTATTTTTTTTTAGTTCGGCTAAAACACTTTGATTTGCACCAAAATTTACAGTCGCATTGTCCGCGCAAAAGGACGATACATTTATTTAAATTCAAATCGTTTGTTTCAATTTTTAATTTGATGGATTCGGCAATGTTAGCAGACGATTCATTATCTAATTAATAAAATGCAAGTAGAACATATTCAATTCCTTTTTGCTTTGTGAAGTATCTCAATACAAGAGAAAAAGTTTTAATGTTACCCTTATTTGAAGCATTTATACTAATTGAAAAAGGTACGTTTGTCCATCAAATTTTTTACTATGAAAATTTATGATTCTGGTACGAGCACATTAGAAACAATTTTTGACATTTTTCGTCTACCACATCTATATTTCTGTGCTATATTGGAATCATCAAACATTACTGGAAACAGTGATCCTGCACAATCACTATAATTGCAACTTCAGATATGGAAACTTCAGATATGGGTTCTTCGTAAGATCCGGGAAGTTTTAATGGAACTTTCCGGATAATTTCCTTCCACTAATCTGTGGTTTTCCTTGCAGTGGGTTTGGCTGGAGTTACATTCCTTCCGCTAGCATTGCGAACTCTCGATCTGGATGTTCTGCAAGGCGTCGGATCATACTTCCCCTGTTATTTTTTGCTTCTTGGATTAAGTCTTTGGCTTTCAATTCCTCTCTTAATTCTCTGTTTCTACTGTACCACGGAGCATCCACCGATGCGTAAAATCTTGTGGTGGGCCATTGTGAGTAAATCTTGATATTTTTCAGGATCTTTAGCCCAGCCTTCTGAGCCTCAGACATGGGATGAGTGAGATATTCAGTATCCTCATCCTGCTTCTGATCGATAATTTGGTATTTTCTTTTAGCACATAATATAGCTTGTGGGCGTTTCTGCAGGCTGCTTCCTTTCTTGTTTTTATATGTTTTCTGTTATCCCTTTTGTGGTGTAAATGGACCTCCAAATATGATCCATGTTGTCTGATTTTGATGATTTTATTGTTTAGCCGTATCTCTCCGCGACCTTTGTGGAAATTCTATTGCTTCTATTTTTGTTTCATTTATCTTTATTTTCCATACCTTGTTATTGTATCCAAACACCTGTTCATTGAGTTTCTTGCATACGTGATTGCTAGGTGGCGGGTTACAATAGCCGTGTCATCTGCGAATTGAAGCAGCTTGGCGTTATTTTGCTTCTCCATCTTTGGGATGTCATCAACGTTTACGTTGTACAATATCGGTGATAACGGGGATCCTTGCGGAAAGCATTTGTCTGCTTCTTCATACTGTGAGATTGTATTATTACTCTTGCAGAGAAATTTTCTGAATTCCAAGAACGACGCTATAGTTTTTGTTATTGCAGGAGGGCATTGTGCTTGAAGAAGCTTATGAACTAATCCTTCGCGCCTCACATGATCATAAGCATTTTTCCACATAGTGATTACTGTTTTTCCTTTCTTTCTGGCAACTTCAATAATGTTGTCCAGGTTGGCTGCTTGCTGCACTGCAGTGAGCTTCTGAAACCAGACTGGTTGGCACTAATAATCTGATTTTCCTCTGCCCATGATTGTTCTTTAGCAGTACTTCTACCACTTTCGAGAGGCCAGTTATTGGTCGTCTCTTTTTGATATAGTTCTAAGACATATAACACAGGTATTAAATAGTATGGGTGCAAGAATGTATCCTTGGTGTAGACCTTTTGTTACAAAGAGTTCAGTGGAGATTTCTGATCCAATTTTTATGTGGCTAGTCATATCAGTATGCAGTGTTTTTACCAGATACATATAGACTTGCGGGCTCTATTCCTTGTCATAGAGTTTCCAGGACTTCTTAGAGAAATATTATCATGCTTTTTGAGATCATTAAAAGTTCGAGATCAGTAACAATCCGTCTAAAGGTTGGAATATTTGGCTAGAACAGTGTGACATGATTAGCAATTTTATATTCAGAGTAATGGGGAGTTTCTTGCTTTAAGTACGAAATTAATTATCTTGTGTCTTCAGAACCTATTAACGGCCACTGTATAATATATCAAACGCAATACACATATCTCTTTGAGGTTGAATCAAATTGAAAGAGCGTGTGATTAAAGTTCTATTCTTGTTGCAACATGTATTATCGGCTGACTAGCATCATCCGAAAAAGAGACAGATGATTAAAACAATTAACGACGACTGATTAATTCTACGAAGTCCGACTTCCTTTGTGATTTCTTCGTTATATAAATGGATGTCGGAAATATATGTATCGCAGATTTTGCGAGACAGACGATCATAAATTAACTCCTTGTGGGGCCACGGGCTACCAATTGTACCATTATCATGCAGCTCAATTATCATGCAGTATAATTCTTACGCCACCTACTATTATCAATGTAGCATTAAAGTGTGGCGGTTTCGAGCGCAATCTGGCTGTCTAAAAACACTGCAGCTTCGACTACTATCAAACAGATGGCGCTGTTGACACTATTTGGGCTAAATTCAGTTTTAAATCACATGGAATTATGCAGACGTGAATCTTGAGGTTAGTCCATACTTTTTTAAACGGTTATTTGCAATTTCAAAGTGGTTTTGATTACGTTTTTATTTAAAAATAAGTACTGTTAGTATGTTTTGATTGGTAGGCATGAAAAGAGAAGGAATCGACTAAATGCTTTCATATTTCGAGGACATTCCGTCTGATTCTGAATCAATTCTGATGGACGGGTCAAATAGTGAATCTTAAAATAAACCGGACGATTTTTGTGTTTACATTGTTTTGGAAGATTCTAAAGAAGAAAATTTTGGACAACAGATCGATATTTCGTTGAGTATGCTCGACGAAAAACTTTGCAACAAGAAAGAACAGCAAGATGTTACTTCAACAATTTCATGGGATAAGACTAATGTTCACTAATTCCGTTCACTGGTCTATCAGATATTGCACAAGCTGTTCTAAATATGATATACCCCACCCGTTACGATTTATTTTCTTTATATTTTACGGATGATTTTTTGGACCACATCGTTTTCCAGACAAATTTCTATGCCACACAAAAATATGACCATAATTTACATTCTACCAATAATCAGGAAATAAAAAATTTTCCTAGCTGAAGAAAGTTCCCAATTATTGAGATATTGATCCTCTAAAAAACATTTACATGATGCGTAGATATCGTTGATAATGTTCGTGAAGAGACTCAGTTGGTTACTTTCCAACTTGCACTTAAATGACAATACACAGCTGCCAGATAGAAATCATCCGAATTATGACAAATTGTATAAACTCATACCTCTGGTTTCACAGCTGGAAACTAAATTTGAAGAATATAACAGCTTTTCATAAAATTTAGCCATTGACGAATCAATGATACAATTCAAAGCAGATCTACATTGACACAATATAAGCCGAAAAATCCGATAAAAATGGGTTATAAAGTGCGGATGTTAGCTTATAAAAGAGGTTACTGTTGTAAATTTGACATTTACGGGCAATATGTGGAGATGGGATTAGGAAAAAGAGTTGTAACTGAATTATGTGCTGGTTTTGACAATAAAGGCTCTTCAATGACAATTTATTTGTTTCGCCAGATGTAATGGATTATTTCCAACAAAAGCCAACTATGGCATGTGGCAGAGTCAACTGTACAAGAAAAAATATGCTTACACTTATACCAGACAAGCAATTTACAAGAGGGAGTTTGACTATAGCATTAGTAGTTCTGGCTTATTAGCAGTGAAATAGAAGGACAATTGCTCTATTCACCTTTTGTCTAACTATCATAATCATTTGGACACTTCAGAAGTGAAAAGTTAGACCAAAGATGGAAGTAGTGAAATGATTGCCTCCCAAAATTACTTCTTGATTGAAATGCAAATACGAAATGACATCAATTATGCTATTACATTCAACACGGTCATTAAGCTCATCTTAATTGCTTGAAGCCTAGTTGCAGAAAATTGCATTATAGAATACATTTTATTGTAAATATATATTTCATATATTTGTAAAAAGAATGTTTTGTACAAAGATTATCAATTTCCTTAAATTTTTGTCTCATTTCACATCGTGCATAATTCAAATTTTTCCTGAACAAATATTATTATCCTGACGATTAATGAGAATACAAAAGTATCTGGATAAGTTGGACGCGGTCGACAAAGAATATGAAAAAGTACAAAACTGCAAGGAGTTACAGTTGACACTTGTTTGTCTTTGGGAATCTTGGAATGAGTTCTGAAAGAATCTATGGAGATTTGCAGCATAAACGATAAAAAGGCAAAAAAACAACTACCTTTGTTGCCAGTGACAGTGAAGTAGACACTGAAGTTTTCGATAAAGACTCCTTGACAAATAACATGCCTTTGGCTACTATATTTTAGAATTAATAGAGAGTGAGATAAGAAAAAACTGAAATGAAAGCCAGTGGGCAAAGAAAAATTTAGATAAAAAGTATTCCTGTAAGAAAACGAAGCTTCCTGTAATATCAGAACCAAATTTTGTACAAACGATAAGCGAAGAAAACTTACACAATGACTACAAAATATGTTGCTTTCAAGACTGATCATGGTTTAGTATTTATTATATAAATATTTGCCTATTCTGTTTTGTCAGGTTATTGCAATTTTCCAGATCGCAAATGTTGCTTGGAAACTAAAGGAGATGTATATATAACGGTCTAGTCAGAATTAGTATGTCATGTAATCGATTCAAACTGATTGTCCGATATTATTTTGCATTTCAACGACAACACTAAAATCGATAGAAATAATATCTATAAAATTCAACCCTTAGTATCGGTAAGAAAAGATGTAAAGTACCGCTGAAGGTGATTGGGAGAGTGAATAGGTATATGGGGAAAAGGGGATTAGAAATGAATATTGAAAAAACAAAGGGTGTGGTGTGCAAAAGGGGTAGGAAAGAATGTAGGAGGGATGTTTTTGAATTAGGAGGGTAAGAGATTGAGAGTGTGACGAAGTATAAGTATCAAGGTATAAAAATCAAGTATAAATATATATGACATATGACCGTGGTAAAATAAAGGCCAATGAAATGTACGATAGATTTTAAAAGGAAAAACAATTGTCAATCATATGCAATGTGTGTGTGTGTGTGTGTGTGATACATAGCATATGTATTCTTATTGATAATCTATTACCGTAATAACAAATGATGAATTTTTAAAGTAACTGGAGCCTATATATTTGGAAGAGTTAAACCCGATGTATTTGGTATCATTGTAAAGCAAATCACTAGGCCTACCAAAATATAAGAATGTTATAAAAAAATGGAATTTGTAATGAGCATGTGAAGATGATTATGAAGAAAGCAAGGGGTGTGATAAAACGCATGAGGTGTGTATGGGAAAGATTGTTTGGGGATTCGGTAAAGATGAGGTTCATGATTATGGATGCTTGTGTGAGGAGCATATTCATGTATGGAGCCGAAGTGTGGGCGGTGTGTGAAAGGGATATGATAGAAAGAGTGGAGGCGGGATGTTTGAAAAGGATACTTCGTGTAAACAGATCCACTCCATATGAAATAGTATTACAAGAAACGGGAAGAAATAAATGCTGGGTAACAGGGGTGAAAAAGATGGTAATATATGAAAGTAAAGTATGGTTAGATGGGGTGGGCAGATTGGTGAATGAAATATATAGAAAGATGGTGAAAGAAGCGGGACTGGAGGGGGTGAGAAATACATGGATAGAGGACAGAAGGCTGTATGGAAGAGTTGGATGGTCGATAGATAGATGGAAGGAGAGAGCTATAGAGGGAACAGAAATGGCAAATGAGTATGCAATGCATTAAGAAGTCAAAGATTTTCCGAAATAAAAATTGTTAGTGAGTGAGTTAAGTGAGTTAAGAAAGCGCCATTTTCTAAAATAAATTAAGAATAACTTAAACTGGAACGATTAATGTTGGATAAATTGTTTCCCGTTCTCAATATTTTTATATTATCAACGTATTTCGTCATTTCATGTTTTGCAAGACAGTTGTAAATATCATGGTTCATCATGATATCCTAAACTTAAATGTATCATTATCATATATGTAATTATTCGGAGTTTTAATCCTATTTATTCGAGAAACACTTGTTAAAAAAGTCCTTCTCTATCACACGAAATTTTCTGTTAAGATTGTGATATTATTAACTAAAAAAAGGTTATAGTACTAAGTTTTAATAATTAACAAAATGCAAAATCTATCTATCGTCTTACCTATTATTATATACCACGTGCGATGTTATTATTCACGTATATAATACCTGTAATATAAAAGAAATTATATAATGTATTGCTTGCTTCGCTAAATTTTTATCAGTGTTTATTTTTAGAATCGGTATGTTAATGATTTCTATTTTGAATGTATTCATTATGATATAAGCAAAACAAGCTAATGTTATTGTATATTGAATTTTGATTATCTTTTTATTAGAAAATATAGTACAAATGAAATTAATTTAATTACTTTGATCATAATATATACATATTAGATCCAAAATTTTGAAAAATGTTTCTTCTTCAGCTTGCAAGCATCCACTCCTGGAATAGCTTTCCTTCATTTGTTTCCACGTCTTTCTCTCCTGTGAAGTCAATATCCAGTTTTTCCCCGCATGGTGCTGGCTGGATGCTGGCTGGATGCTGGCTGGTGCTGGCGTGGTCCTCTTACCATCTTATCTGTGGTCGACCTCTGATACACTCAACGCCCATGGTATCCAATTTATCAAGGCCGTGAGTCATTTAGATTATCTCTCGCCACCTGACCCATTCCCTGCCATTTCAATCTTGCCACTCGTAAGGGCAAGACGCAAGTTATATATACCTTTCTTTTGAGGTTTGTAGGAATCTTTGGTTCTCGGAGGATGTAACTAAGTCTGCCCAAAGCTGCCGAAGACAAGTCAATACGTCTCGTGATCTCTGCTGATTGGTTTTCCTTCCCCATTTTGATAGTGTGCCCTATTGATATTGGGCTTATAAACCGCTCAACCGATGTTGATCAAATTTTGAGGAAAACATTAACATAGCATATCGGGTGATCCTGAGAAGTTTTAATGTAGATTGAATCATTTGATTGAACGTGAACTCGGGTAAACGGGAACACCGTAAAACCGAAACACTTATTCTTGAAATTTTGACACAACGTTGCATTCGAATACGCGCGTGTTTGTATATACTTAATGCAGGAACACTGGAATACGGGAACACATTCTTGAAATTTTATTGATGCCGCCGCCATTAGGCCGTTACGCTGAATTTTATCGATGGCCGCGGCCATATCGGTAGGCGCGGTAAAGCCGCGTCCGTAATGCGGGAACATGGGAATACGGGAAGACGGGAACTCATATCAGACTCATGAATTTCATATAACACTGAGCCACAGTGAAGGATGGCCGGGTTTAGCTAGTGCATTATATATAGTAATTATCCTCATAATCTTGGGCAGATATTTTCTAAAGTATTGACTTCGATCCAGAATGTGCAAACCACATCTGACATAGACCACTGGTAACTTTATAGGTACCTGTTCCACGTCGCAGAATGATACGGCTTTGGATCCAGTGTGAGCTAACCACGACTGACTAAGATCCTTTGGCAGTATAATATAAATATCTATTATTCGAGATCCAGCTGACTAACCACAACTGACTAAGATCCTTATTGGCGGAGATATTTTTGGATTATGATTAAAATGAATATTTGTAGGAATAATATTTAATATACTACTAACGCACAATTTTGACTGATTAATTATTGAGTACGACGTTCAGCAATTTAGCTTTATAGAATGTAACTTTAATATTAATAGCCTTTATTCTATTTATTCATCGAGGGGTTTGTATGAATGTCGTCTAAGTCGTTTCACTACAAGGTTTATTTTAAGGCCTACTGCTTGGGAAGCTCGTTTAATTCCTGCAGCATTACTTCGAGTTCACCCGCGTCACCACTGATGAGAACGATATCATCAGCAAAGCGGAGGTGGTTAAGGCGGTTCCCGTTGACATTAATACCTTTTCGCTCCCAGGACATGTTTTTGAAAACGTCCTCCAGTGCCAAGGTGAAGAGTGTGCGCGAGATTGTGTCTACCTGTCGGACAGCTCTTTTGATTTCACTTATCCTGTCAGACAGTCCCCCTCCATCCTGCCTCGTAACGTAGTGTGTTCGTAGATGTATTTAATCAGGTTTGAATACCTGGAGTCATGCGGCCCTTCGCTTCAAGCACCGCCCAAGTTTCGATCGAGTCAAAGGCATTTTTATAGTCCACAAATGCCAGGCGTCGAGGAATATTACACTTATTGCACTTCTCGATCAATGTGCGCAGTGTTTGTATGTGATCAATCGTGCTGAATCTTTTTCTAAATTCAACTTGTTCGATGTAAAATTCGAACTCCTGGGTAAGTCGGTTGGTTATAATAACTTGTAGAATATAAATAGCAGACTGATGGGTCTGTAGTTCCCCATGTTCGCACGATCGGATCTCTTGAAGAGTTCAACAGTACCACTTGTTCAAAAGTACCAGAATTGCATTTTATAGTGTCTCTCCACCGATTTTAAGCATTTCGTTCGTGATCTGATCGTCCCGTGGCGCTTTGCAGTTTTTTAGTTGGTTCATAGCTGCTCTCAGTTCTGGCCCGTCAACCGCTTTTAACTCTTAAGATCCCACATTCTCAACTATCTGTTTTCCTTTTTTCGGATAACCTGGAGGTAGAATTGACTGATTATACAGTCTTTGGTAGAAGTTCTGGATGATCAATTTAATACTAAATTTAATCTAAAGTTTATATTTTAATATTGTTAATATATTAAAATTTATTTTTT
>WYDF02323553.1:0-14299 GCA_009867245.2 Adranes taylori
TAGATGTAAGTGTGGTATATGAGAAGACGGAAGAGTAAACGGAGTGGGGTAAGGGAAATAGAAGGATAGTGAGCGAATTGAATGAGTAATCCTCTAAAGTGATATAAATTGACTAATTAACTCTAATTCAATTCTTCAAACAAATATAATTTGCCAGTTAATGAATCAATTTAGTAATTACTAATTGCCAAATAATAGTAATACCTATTAATACAATTAAATATTATAAGGATTTAACACGCTAACAATAACATACAAATCCCACTAAAAATATCAAGACCTGCCGACGTGAGAAAAAGATAATCCTATAAACGTTGCTGACAAGACGGAAATAAAATTATACACATTTATACAAATGCAGTCCGGCGTAGAAAGCAACCATCAAACGTATCACCGACGCGAGCGGCAAGGCGATGCACAAAACTTTTTCTCATACCGCTTGCTATACAAGATACAGCGGCAGGCTTTTATGCATTTTTACACGTATAGAATATTTTAGTATCGGGAGATTTCAGTTACGAATGCTTTTTATTATTATCAGTTATTTAAGTGGAAAACCGATTAACGAATTTTTACACCACTTATTTTCAATAAACAGTTAAACTTT
Organism: Adranes taylori; assembly: GCA_009867245.2. Taxonomy (NCBI): domain Eukaryota; kingdom Metazoa; phylum Arthropoda; class Insecta; order Coleoptera; family Staphylinidae; genus Adranes; species Adranes taylori. The sequence goes on from WYDF02323553.1 coordinate 608, forward strand.
GCAGCTTTTGGTGCTTTCAATGAATCCGATTGGACACGTATTTTAGCATAAGGCGTTTTCAATGCGACGGTCGTAAGATTCTGACTGAATGAAGTTAACCACCACCGTTTGGAAAGTACCACCACTTACATTTTCTTAGATATCCGCCACAAAAGCAATGCAACTTTGATCCTTAGAAAGTTCAACGGATCAGGCAGAACTCTTTCTATTAGTTGGAAGTACAACCTCCTCAAAATTTGGTAGCAGACGTTTCTTTCAAGTCATGCCTTTTTATCTGTCGACGACATTTAATGCCACCCGGTTTGAGCAATTTCTTCCCAGAAAATTCGCATAAAAAGAGCCACTGAAGCTAGTATTCTTCAGACGCATTTTAGGTCTTACACTAGCTGTTGTCGAGTGAGCAAATTCGCATGCTTCGCTAGCTTAAGCCACCACCAAATGATCAAACCTATTCTATAGGGCGAGCATAAAATCGCACTTCGGAATCTAGTTTTGGTTCTAGTAAACGTTATCAACAAATTCATTATTTTATTTCAAATATTTGGAAATCAATTTAAACCAATAATATTTCTATAAAGATCTAGGTCAAGTATACATAGATAATTCCATTTATAATTTTCTGTTGAATTTTTCGTTCTGTGACATCATCTAATCTTCAATTCTTCTTTTATATCAATCTTTCATTCCCCTTCCTTGAATTTACATCTTCAATGAGAAAAAGAGGTGAACGATAGCAGACATGCCAGAGATCAAACTCCAGAAAGACCGATCAAGCTACATTGTCCTCGCACACAACGGATGCTGACAAACATACCTGCACCAACCACACCAATAAAGCAGCAAGAAGAAGAGTCTACAACACTCCGCTGTTAAACCGCTACCATCTATAGCTTCAGGCGATGTGCCATTACCCCCTACACTGGGGGTAAAGGATGGCTCTATAAATTAACGCGAGAAGAGCATCATCGACGCTTGTTCCGTTATTTCTTCGGCGACACCGAATAAATCTAACATCACCGCTAATTCATTTTCTACGTCATAAAATTTCATTGCATTTTTAATAATACATTTCACCATATTTTCGTATCTACATCATGCCAACTGACTGGATCAACTTGCAACATCATCATTAAAATTCAGCATTCAACCATTTAATTCCACCAACGTCGAGAAGCCAAAGAAAAGCCATAAAATTCAATCAGAAGAACAATTTAATGTCACATATCAAATTATCTTTGATTCGAAACTTTACTTGTTATTTTGCTTATGGTAATGGAAATGGAATCATTTGCATTATAATTAGGTTCACCACAACATATTGTCAGTAAATTAAAATCGCGAATATAAGCATATATAAGAAGTTAAAAATATTATTCAACAATAAACCAAACTATTTAAACTTGTTATTGTCTTTCTGTGTTTATCATATAAGAATTTTAGTACTTTATTACAATAATTAAGAACACCGAATTCTAACCCAACCCTGTATAATCTTATGCACGAGCATTTTTTATGTTGCAAATGAACAGAATAAAATATAAAAAGCAATATAGTAGTTACAATCTAAAAATTACGATCCTGCTTTGATAAGAACAATTCTGTAACAAGTAAAGCCTTAAATCTTGCCTATTTCTTAAAACAAAACCTAAGAGGTTTTGGGTTTTAATTGTTATTATGTTCATTAAATTTTTATCTCGACTCAAAAACGACTCCTAGATCTTTAGTGGTCTGCTTATTTTCTATAGCTTGATCAATTATTTTATATTTGTATATCAGAACATTATAATTGCTTTTAGAAAATAAAATTAATAAAATATGATGATTAACTGTTCTAGGAAAATTTTTGAAAACTTTATTTTATTGCTCAAGATCAGCTTAATAAATAAATAAACCTATTGGCATATAATAATTAATAAAATAACATAAAGACCAATACTATTTAAACTACTTGAACTCAATAATAAATATACTTCATAATTTTGGTATAATTAAATTAAAATCAATTCTCTCTTCTGAGAGAAGGGAAGGCTATTACTCTTACCTCTTCCTACTCTCTAGATAAATCAGTTAACCATCCCTTTAGTTTCATATTGTCTCCAACTTACCCCGGTTCCTTATTACACCTTCCTTCTTCCAAAACTTCTCTCATACCCACTATCCAACAAACTCACCCCCAGCTTTAATGCCTTCATTCCTCCCATTCATTTTTACTTTTCTCACACCATTTAGTCTCTCTTTTTGTCACTCTTTACACATATCCACCCAATACTCACTCATTCATTTTCTACGTCATAAAATTTCATTGCATTTTTAATAATACATTTCACCATATTTTCGTATCTACATCATGCCAACTGACTGGATCAACTTGCAACATCATCATTAAAATTCAGCATTCAACCATTTAATTCCACCAACGTCGAGAAGCCAAAGAAAAGCCATAAAATTCAATCAGAAGAACAATTTAATGTCACATATCAAATTATCTTTGATTCGAAACTTTACTTGTTACTTTACTTCTTTACCCCTTATGATTTTTTATTCTCCATTACCCCTCTCTCTCCCTTGTATTCAATCCCCTCTCCTTCTATCCTTTCTTATTTCTTTTTTACCTTCTTTTCAATCATATTTCAATCATAATTCTTTTCATTATATCTAAACCCTTCTCCTCCTTTTCCATACTTACCCTCCAGTTTTCTCCCACTCCTTTTCTTTCCCACTCCATTCATTCCCCTCACACTCATTCATCCAATGATTCAATTTTTCTTCTTTCTTTCCACATATCCTACACATTCTTTCGTGCTATTTCATCCATTACTTCTTTCCACCCTCCTGATTCCCACATTTGAACCTTGCAATCATTTTTTTTCTCCCAAGCATAAGGTTGATGCTAAATACTTAACCATACTTTCCTTATCCATAATCAACATATACTTACTATTATACTAATTTCATTTGTTCTTCCATATCGCTCTTGCCTTTCCACATCCCTCATCCTTTCAATTATGTCACTCATCACATCAGCATTCTCGATCATCTTCTCAACCCATCTATCTGTCGAGGATCCAATCCGCCTATTCACCATCTCTCTACACTTAATTCATCCATTCCCATAATTCCTCCTGCTGCATTTCCTCAATGTACACTTCTTTAACCAACCTTCTCCATTCATCCTTCGATATCTTCTCCTCAAACTTCAACATTTTTTTCACGCCCCTTATTCAGCATTTATATTTTCCAATCTCCTGTATTACTATCTCATTCATAGTATTCTTATCCAAGCCCAGCATCCTATTCACACATCGTACAAGATCTCTTTCTTCTACCTCCTGGACTTCAAATCCATATACTGTTTACACACACTTCCATAATCTTCAACCTCAGTCTCCACTGACTCATTCTCTCTAAAATTCCCATTGTCTTCTTCATCACCATCTCCACATGTTGCTTACTTGAAGCTTAATATTTCTGCTTAATAAGATCAGCTTAATATATCTAACAGTTCAAAATGTACGAAATACAGGTCTTTTGTTGTGCCCTAAGTTTTTTTCATGTGTCGTACGAACTACATTTAAGAGTGTGTAATTATTTGAAGTCAAATGACATTCATAATATTAATTGCAACAAATATAAATTACTCTAGAGAATGCTAAGAGACGTTTATAATAATGCACGAAATAGCTACTTATTCTAACCAGTTTTTTAAAATACAATTTGTCGGTTTTTAAAAACAAAAGATATTCACTTATTTAATTTAAAAATATTGTAGAAGTAATACTTTTGAAGCTTATATATTAACATCTTTTAACCTTAGGCAATCATATTTTATATCAAAATATTTACTGATTTCTTTTCATACAATGTAAAAAAAAACATTTATTTACTAAAATTTGATCTTTACTCATTGAAATGATTTTTTTAACAATTGACATGTTCATACCAAGTGAATTAACTTTATATCAAATTTATTCTTAACACATAAAATCTTTTATAAAAATCAAAATGCTTCAGAAACTTAGTAGGAGTACAAGATGCATAAGAAAACGAACAAGGCAGAAAGAATAATAAAAAATATAGATGTATGATTATACAGATGTGGATTTTCAGAGAAATGTCTGACTGACGACGACTCCAAACATATTATGTTTTAATTATATAGTTCTAGCAAAATGTGTATACAATCCCAAAAATGTGATGTTCATGTACAAATTTGGGATCAGAAATTTGGATCAAATTAACCAACAAGATATCTAAAGAGTAAATGGAAGTAAATCTGCTTTTTATGACAAACAGATATTATTTTTAATAGGTACGTAATATTAATAAGCACAACAAATGCCTTAAAAACGGGTTAGAGGTTCAAATGACTCTGTAGTAATCTTCATTGCACTTATCTCTATAGATGGTACAATGTTGCCTTAATCTTACCTACTTCTCATATGAGGTGCGTTATACCTATATCAACGATCGCTATGCAACATTAAGAACATCAACTACTACATCCTACATGTAAAGCTGGTTGCATTCAAAAACTAATAATTCATAATACGAATTTTCATTTCAATCAACAGTCGGCTTGTGCTCGGTTTTCAAAGCCCTGATACTCCTAATAAAGATGCTAATGATCCCTTACAATAATGGGTGAAATGGCTTCGCAGAACAAATGTTTTTGTGCTGATTAGTATCACTGGCGGATCTATGGTGGGGTGGAGGCTATAGAGAGTCATTCCATATGAACAAAAATAACGCTCAACAATAAACGCTTTTCTCTCAGTTCTCTCAAGGATCATTTTCAAGACGATTTTTTCTTCAGTAATGACAAATAAAAGTGATATGATAAATTCACCTAGCGTCTGAGCAATTTCATACCACTCTAAACTTTGGTAGTTTAGTTTGGTATAGCGCTTAAAATCATACGAATTAACTGTAACTACCAATTTTACAGAAGCAACGTTGAAGATGAAAATAATCACAGCACAAAAGATGATGATTTCAATAGAACTGATGAAGAGCCACACTCCCAAAATAGTACTTCGGCTAAAAAAGAGAAGTTAGCACCTATAAAATGGAATAAGATTTAATTTGTTTTTAAACATATTGGGGGAATAGATATCGTTGCAATTTCACAACCAGAAATTAATTATAATAGTTGTTTTAAGCAGGTAATCATCGAAAATTGCGAATCATATATGAAAGACCACAAAGGTAGAAAAAATTCCGATTGGGTGGATAGCCATTTCTGCTATTAAGATATATTAAGCTTCATCAGCACCCACCTTTTTACAGAACATCATTGTATTTATATAAATGAATATACAGTAACTCCGTTCTGAACCTTATCGTATAATTGCAAACAGGGGTTAATTTAAAAACACTGAAACAATAATAAAGCTCACGTTAAATATTTATCAAGTACTAAAGCATTTAATCTATTTAAGTATTTATTATGAGGGATGTGTTCAGCCCAACAGTAACTGAATAAACGGTATATGGATATTGGTGTATGGCGGTATGTATCGTGGTATAATATAAATCCATTAATACCTTATAGGGATATAATGTCCTTAGCAATATTTAATACAGCTCACAATAATGATGTCTAGTATACATGAATTTTATACAATGCGTATGTACAACCTATACAGGGCCATGAGTCTAATATATATATATATATATATATATATATATATATACAATACTTGATGTATCAGAACCCAATATTATCGTACATTAACTTCGCCAATTAATCAATTAATTTCAATATCCGTCATAAATTCAAAAATATTAAACACGTTAAAAGGAGTGGTGGTGACACTAACATAAAACATAATACCTAGGAAGCTTCCGTGAGCTTTACAGTTCACAATACAATGATTCCGTCAATAGGTGCTATGACCTAAATCAGGGGTCGGCAATCTTTTTCGGACAGCGGGCCATTTTAAAAATAATTTTTTTATGCGGGCCGCAGGTTGCCGACCCCTGATGTAAATGATACAATATTTAAATGTTAAGCGGGCGTACTATATAGAGGTTAAATTTAACGGTATCCCCATCAATGAAGCCTAAAATATTGAATTATAACAAATAAAAACAAAATGTACGAATTGAATGACCCCCTTCTTTGTTAGAACTTAAAACTACTAAAATTCTTTCTATTATGACCCCCATTTTATTACATTTCCAGAATTTACTAAGCTCCAAAATTTACTATATTAATCGGAACCCCCCTCCCTCTAAATTACAAATTTCCTACTGCCTACGGCAGTGAACGAAAAATATAAAAATTTACTAATTCACAACTACATAACTTAATAGGATAATTCAAATTTCAATTATGATATAGCGTGAGGCGCAAAAAATTAAGCAAGGAGACAATTATATGGTTAAGCAAAAATACACTGGTCGACCAATGTTTCCACACGCTGAGCCAGGCGGCTGTCTATGGGATGACTCCACAGATGTTATAACCAAGGATTGTGAAGGCTCCAATGGCTGCTTTATGTCGTCCCCAACACAGATATCCAAGACTCGGATGCACTGCTACTTGTTCGACTCCAATATGGTGGCACGCAACAAGCACCACGTGAACACGCTACTTCAATTGGTTCTCCAAAAACCTATACAGTTCTCCTCAGTGAGGGATCATGAGGAACAACGATTACCTTCAACGTAACTACATCCGCAAGCAATTCGCTTCGGAAGTAGCATTAAGGATGTTACCTGTAACTTTCAAACATGCTCTAGCGCCATTTGACAAACAGAAATCTCAATTTCCTTACCCAAAAGGATTTTATTAGCCACTGGCGCCTAGTGGCTTAAGTTAAAACCCATACCCATATCCAAAATATAAACACAATATATGTTTCACTACAAAGACATGTTATAAAGTCAATTAAGTAATGGGAGCCAATATATCGCATGCGACTTGCACAATTAAATGGAGGAGAGTGTATATCCGTCCTGCCTGAAAATGCAGCTAAGTCGGAAAGAGCTTCCACTTTTTCCCACCAATGTACTAACCGGTTCCTATTGGTTAATTACCGTTGACGTCGTCGAGCACAAAATATCTAAGCTGCTTATATCAAAAATTACATTTAAATCTGTCTAGAAAAAATCATTTATTTTCCTAACCGAAAAATCATTATGTAAAAATAAAATAATAAAATTTTTAATATATCGAAATTCAGAACATATTAAAAAGCACATAATTTTGAAATAAAATGATATTTTTTAAAATTTCATGTAAGAGCCAAATATTTCATTCTCTGCCGTTGATGATGTTACATTGGGATTTAACCTGCTGTACCATAAAACTGTGCTATCGTTCTTTTTCAAATATATTATAGATGACAATTAAAAAATAATTGAATTGAATTAATATTGAAAAACTTAGCAACGATCAATACTCTACATTATGTTACCTATATGCTTATTTAATAGCGCCCATACACGATCAAAAGTATTTGACAATCCAAAATTGATCAAAAGTTTATCAAGAAAGTTTGAGACTCTGCGTGCCCCACGCACGCACAAGCAAGTTTGTCAAACCTGCAAGTGTTAGCATTTTTTTCAGTAGTGTTGGTAGACTGGTCCAGCGCTGATCATGGATTTTGAAGATTTGGCCTATTGGAAGAAATGAAGCCTAAAAAAGCGGATAGATCAAAATGGTGCAAGCAATGGTTACTGAAAAGATGACTGTATACACACATAATTAAACGAAATAAGGTGTGAGCCTCAAGACTAGCATAATTTTATGATAATGGATAAGGACAGTTGTCATCACTTGTAACCCCGAAAATCCTGAAAAAGATAGTGTAATGAGGAATGTCATATCTGTAGATGAACGGTTAACTGCCACTCTGCGATTTTTTTGCCATTAGGAGAAACTATGAGGATATGAAGTTTTCGTCAGTTATATTCCCTCAAGCATTGGGTAAAATCATTCCGGAGACCTCATTAGATCCAGTGTTGTATAGCTAGTATAGAAGTTTTAAAAAAAGACTACTTCAAGGTATAAAAAAAATATATTTCTTTATAATAAGGGTGTAGTTGGGGATGAATTAAATAAATGTTTTAATTTAAAAATTAACAAAGGAAAAAGAAAAATTAATTGTATTATTAATTTTATTTAATTATCATTCGGCAAATTACGGTAATACCCAGATAATGGTAATTCTGTCATTGATAACGTTTGGAGTAGCACGGCGTTTTCTGTTTGCGCAGGCTATTCAGAAGTACTAGGTGCATGGCATTCCACATGAGTAATAGAGAGTGCCGCACCGGAAGCTGATTGCGATTCAAATGATAATGGTTGTTGATAAAGATACAAGGATCTTGACAAGGATGTTCTTGGTTCATTACTTTCCCTTATGATAAAAGGTGCTCCACTTGCTAATGACTGCCATGTTTGTTGACGATTAGTTTGAATCGTTGAATACTCCCCAGTTGCTAAGAAAAGAACGTCAGACAAAAGTTTTTCTACTTTAATCCTTTGTTCTTGTTTAAGATCTCGGAACTTGCCAGCAATGCTGTTCCCGAAGTGGAACGATCTGTCCGAAACTGTTCTATCAGTATCCTGTTGTTAATTTTTTTCCCTATACTGTGATGGTTTTCCCCATCTCTTTTCTTTGGTCTAGTTCTCTTCGGCCGTGTTTCTGTATTTGAACAACTTCTTTCAGTCCTGGATGCATCTGTGTTACAGTTAACATTTGAGCTCTCATCATCAGTATTATCTGTGCCTCCTGATGTTGTTTCCTGAAAAAAATATAAGATAATTTGAATAATCAAATTACTTATTTATTTTTCATTACTTTTTAGTTTACAACGGACGAGACTGACTGATCAAATGTAGCGAACAGTTTTATGAAATTGAACTTCCGTTATTGTTTAGGCGCCTTAGATGGAAAGCATGCTAGAATTATTCCACACCAAAAAGCGGGTCTTTTTACTTTTTGGCTACAAAAAATTCCACGCTATTGTTTATAAGCAATAGCAAATGGAAATTATGAAATCATAATGTGTGGCTTCGGAATTAATGGCAGAATATCAGACGGTGGTATAATTTTGCAAATACAGAATTATATGGTAAATTAAAAGACTGTTCACTTAACTTGCCAAACCCAAGATTGATGAAGGCTGCAGAAGGTTAAATTTCGTGTTAATTGGTTATGAGGCATTCTCTTTTCCAACCGGTTTTCTTAAACCATTTGCGTAGTTTCTATTTGTTTTTCCTACATATGATTTATGGTAGATTTAACAGTTTAATTTGAATATTTTACTTTCCGAAAATTTGTTGGAATAGGCTCTTAACCACAAAATCCTAGATATGCTATTTGTTTACAATTACATGTTATTTCCTACCGCCGCTGCAAGTATCAGATAAGCTAATATGAAATTAATTTGTAATAAAGATTTCGGAAACACGCGGATACACATACATAAACATATATGCATGTATAGAAAATGTATTGCATATCAACCATACATCGGTCGAATGGATGGCAAATATACCGTTATGATGATAGCATCTTTTTCGATGTTAGACGAAAAGCAAAAAAAATTTATAAAGATGCACTATGTACAAGGAAAAAATGAGTGCGCATAGCTGAGTTATTTCGCAATGTTGATTTTATGCAAGTAACATGAACTGTTAATACGTTAAACAGATGCTTTGGGATTTATACCAGTGATTCTTATATAATCTAATTTCATCGCGACAGAATCGTATTTATATCTCTCACAGTATAAGGGCACTATAGATATGTATGTCCCAAATAATGCGTGGATAGATAATGTACAAACTTGATGAAGTATTCTGTTAGTGAGTTATAACGGTGATAAAGTAACCAATGATATCTTCTTTCTATATTGTTTTGTTTGCTTTCCTTCTCGATAATTACTGTATATCTTCTGATATACATTAGGTTATCTGCAGGATATACTTAACTTTCGCTCCTTGTAGGTTTTTATTAGTTCCTTACTTTGATCAATCTCTCTTAATACTTCTTCACTGATAGCTTCACTGATAGATATCACTGACCGCATATAATCTTCTAGCTGATAGCGGTGTTGAACTTGTACTGAAAACATATGGAAGATGGAAATTCTTGTCTGTTGCCGAAAGTTATCTAGTCCAGTTGATAGCGAATTAAATACAAATATCCAAATGAACCTGTTGAGGAAGTCGTTGTTGTATATTGCAAGTTTCTATAGTGATTATTTTCCATTATGGCTTCAGTCATTTTCATCTAAATCCATCTTTTCCATCGCGTCGTTTACTTAACTGCGCCAACTTCTCTTAGCTATTCCTACCTTCCTTTGATTTGATTAGTCTGCTTGTTTTGTGAACACTTGGTCACCAGTGTTCGGGCATTTTTCACAAATCGCCTTACTCTTTAATCAATTGCATACAAGATAGTCTTTGATATTATGTCTTTGAAATGTGTATGCTTTAAACACAATCATATTCCTAATTGCTTTGTATTAATTACCGATCTTGAACTATTACTTTTTAATTACTTTCGGTTTTTTCATGTCATATTGAAGGCAGACTAAATTTTAGACGCCCTATATTCACTTGGCAATTATAAGATTGGACCGGTGTACCTCTAACATATAGGTGGCTTTAAAGTTAGTATATCGCATAGAGTCAACTCTATCTATCAACTTTTCTATCAACTGAATCTGTTTTATCTATTTTATGGTCTGTTTTCCTATTAATTGAATCGGTATTGTTTACTATATAAGATGTTTCTGTTTATGATATGATCTTTTCCTGTATAGTAAATATTAAATATTATATGTATATGTATCTATATCTATATATTGTTTTAATCATCAACTGAACCTATTTTCTTATATTGTGTATTATATGAACCTATTTTTTATATTGCTTTGTCTGTTGTAAATGTTAAGTATGTTGTATTGTCTTCATATGATCTGTTTCCTTAACAATTGAACCGCGTGATTCCCACTTACTGCATATGTCGCTTTGCTATTATTCCTATATCGAAACATTAATATTAAAATTGGATAGAAAATGCAGATAATCATATATCGCAACGACGTTGCCATTGAAATTGTACATATTTATGTATAAAAATGGTAATATAAGTAAATTTGTTCTATTACTGTTAATATTCAAAAACACTTATATAAAATTGTATTGCAGATAATCATATATCGGAAGGTGGTTGTCATTGAAATTGTAGTTATTCTTAGAGACAGTATTCAACAGTAATGTAATTCAAAATTGCTCAATTAATGTTATTATTCAAACATCATAAACATTAATATAAAATTACATGCAGATAATCATATCGAAACATCGTTGTCGTTAAAATAGTATATGTTCATGTAGTGAAACGTTAATGTAATTCAAAATTACTCCATTGCTGCTGTTATTCATATACAAAAAAACAATTATATAAAATTGCACTGAAAATGCAGACAATGATGTATCGAAATGTCGTTGTCATTGAAATTGTAGATGTTCATATAGAAAAACGTTAATGTCATTCAAAATTGCTATATTACTGTTATTATTCGTACACTGAAAATATTAATATTAAATTGCACTGAAAATCCAGATAATCATATATCGAAACATTATTATCGTAGAAAATTGTACATTATCATATAGAGAAACGTTAATGTAATTTAAAATTGCACAATTAATGTTATTATACATACATAAACGTTATTCTAAAATTACATTGAAAATGTAGATAATCATATATCGAAATCCTGTTTTTTGTTTGCAACTTACTTTACCTTATATAATTTTTCATCCAGGTAGGTGTGCACACAAATCGGCATGTCTACAATATGCGAACGAGTACGGGGTCGACCATAAACGTCTGTTTACATTATTTATCAACACACATAAGTTCAAATATTATATTTTAACCATATTATAGCTACATCACTGACGTCGGCATGGTGACAATATACGAAGACATACCGGTTGGCATCGAGAATCTTATAGCCATATAATTTTGAGACATTCTTTCGTTCGCAACACAATCCAAATTCCTACGAAATTTCGAAGCTTCAAATCAACTAACTTGGCAGTCGTATTATCCCATGATGTATTTTCTTATAGACGTTTGGTCTAAAATCCTATTAGGCTCAAGTGATCAAATTGTAGTCGGTTTTTATAAGAGGCTATTTGTTATAGATATATGGTATTTTGATAGGTATTTTAGAAACTATAGTCTACAGAAAATAGTCTATAGGTATTTTACATTCGTACTATAAATTACACAGTGATTTTATTCTCTACCAATATCACCTGGTCATTTGCAAAGTTGTCTATATACGTTGTCTATGATATCATTCAATTTACTGTTATTTATAGAAATGTGCATACGGGACATTCCTATAAATCCTCCACTTCATCCCCTAACTTTCTAAGATGCTTCGAATCATGTCTGTAAATAGCTCTTCTATAGCTTTGTTCTGGAACTTGTGGGATATCTCAAGTTCCAGGTTCATCTAAACTTGTCAAGTGACCAAGTGGTCAATATTACGTTCTATTCATTTTGCTAAAAGCTGTTTGAGATAAAATATGTTGTCGGAGCACGAGTAAGCAAGCACAGATTCGTCCCGTTTAGTCTTCGTCTTAGTCGCTGAATTATTTCAGTATTAACAGCTGATGATTCAGAGAGTGAGATCCTGTTATCAGATCAAAAAACAAATTTCGTTGATTACGTTGGCCTAATGTCGGTTTATGACGTTGGCCTACCGTCGGGTTCCTACATTGGCCTAACGTATACAGGAGACTCTGAGCGAAGCTCGACACAACCCTTGAATATAACAAAACACGTACATAATTATTGAATTATTTTGTATTATCCTAACCGACACAACCTAACCTAGAAAATGCCGATGACAATAAAGAATTCGTACATAGGTGTCACACGTAAAATCAATAATCCCAATGTTGCAAAAATAAAGAACGCTTCGTTTTCATGTGTTACGATTGCTTTCTAACACAATTCTCGCCGTTGGATTTATGAATTAACAGATTCCTCGATACCGGGGATCCATCCATCCATCCTCTCGACTTGATTCATTCACCTGAGCCTGCTTGTATTAATATTGTTTATAATGGATGGTTTCTGGTAAATTGCTTCCAGTTCGGCGTTGGTGCGTTTCTCCAACGTTCAGTATCTATGACCGCTCCAAAGACTTTCCGCAGTATCTTCTGTTCCCAAACTCTTAATGCATTTTAATTTCTCTTCTTGAGTCTCCACATTTCCGAACTATTTGCGACTGGCTTTATAACTGTAGACTTTGATTTTAAATTATTTCGATTTGAGTGAAGATTTGTGTACCTTGAGGAAGCTGTCGTAATATTTGTTTACAGCCATCATTCTAGCCTTACTTTCAGCTGTGACGTCAACTCTTTCAAACCCTTCAAAATCCGTTACACTCCTTCATCTGATGTTACTGCGGCTGTTAAACATGTATTTAGTCTTTTCTCGGCCTATTTCCAAAGCCATGACCCTCGCTTTCGTGTGGAGTACCTGTAGGTTTTTCTTTAGTGACTCTGATCCACCATATCTATGTCATTTGCAAAGGCTAGGTTCTATTATAGATGCATGTTCTATTATAAACACCGGAAGGTGTCATACCTGGGACACATCCTGAGAGGGCCTCGCTACGCCATCCCGAAGCTGATCCTACAGG
>WYDF02323564.1:0-14299 GCA_009867245.2 Adranes taylori
TTGTATATTAACTATAGCATTAAAAACGATATATCTATCTCGAATCAAATGTTGGAATAATATCCACATATGAAAAATAATGCTTTCTGACATTAATTTAAATGAGAATTTCAACAATTATAAAAAATAAACAATTTTGGACCCGTTCTTTACGTTTTACATAAACCAGAAGATGGTTTAGCGTTTAATGGAGTTTGTTTTTATTAGATTATATTATTTTTAAATGTAGCAAAACAATTGATTTAAGCAATTGCAATTAAATGAAAGCAGAGTATAAAAAGTTATTTCTTCTTGACTTGTTTTCATTATTTAAATTATTCATGTTACTTATTCATATTTCTACAATCTGATGTCCGTGCTCAATCTCAAGTCGGTTATGTGCCTAGCAGACTGCGTTCAAAAAATTAGTACAGATCGTTTTATTGCTTTGCAAATTATTCACCTTTATGCTTTATCAAGTTTTGCCAAAGCTCTAACCAATTCCCAGATTAATTCTGCTCCTAATATAAAGATGATATCTGAAGTACATGGCTTTTGAAGGCTTTGAAAGTTTCTTGAGTTGATGAAAATAGCTGCCCACGCATTTTAGACGTTTGAAAACACATTGAAAGCTCTAGACAATAGATCAAGTTATAAATTCGATGTTGCTTTCCTTCAACTAATTAATTGTTAGATGTGCTGTGTCAGACCTTAGCTTGTCATAATGACAAATAAAGCGTTGGTTAATGTTCGTTTTTCTAAATGCATCAATGATTCTGGAAAACAAATTGTTTGCAACAATACCAATCCCATAGCAATGCAGTTTTATTGAACTGCGACTATTGCACTTTTCGCGATTATTGTACTTTTCTTGTTTTGTTTGTTGCGGCAATTTAACATGTTGTAGTATTTCCTGGTAAGAGTGTTTTTATACCACAACAGGGTTGAATTTCGTTGGTCCCGAAAGGTTTCTGTTTCTGAACACTCACATGAGATATGTTGAGCTCTTACGCTATCCTCCAAAATTACATTCGATTTCAGCCGTATGTAGTTCAGTTGACATCATATGCCCTTAAAGGTACGTGTCAAGTTAGCATGTCGCTAATCATTTTGATTTTAAGCAGCGATATGCCTTTACAATTCTGGTGTATTTGCAACAAGAACGATGCATTCCAATCTTACGGCATTAGTACTTTGCCCCATATTCTTGGTCCTTGTTGTTTTTCATTCCATTGTTTGATCCTTTGGTTTCAGTCAAGTTCAATATTGGCATTTCTAAATCAGGCCCTGGGAGATAAATTTCTTCTTATTCTTCTTCTTAATCTTCTTCACTTCGTTTCACACCTGTTTCATACTTACATCTTCAGTTCATTGAATTATGCAAATTCGATCATTTGCAATATTGTAAATACTGCGGCATTTGTGGTACAGACATAAATATATAAATATTATTACTCATATTTTCTTTTGTATGTGTTGTGAATATTATTAAATTATTTAAGTGGGAAGTGTTGAGACATATTTCGTTTACGCTCTGTAAATATTCCGTTTTAGGAAATTTACTTGAGAGCTTTAAATTAATAGGTGTTTACATTCCTGATAAATGAGTAAAGAATATTATCACGTGTTGCATTAATTTCATGTAATATATCATGCCCAGCTCACCTATTAATTAATTTGTATAATTTGTGTCATATTATACGGCTACGGTTACATCTCATGTATACTGTTTGTAGCTTAATTTTAAATGTATGTACTACTTTCAGTAATAAAAATAAAATTTTCAATAAATAGTACATAACAATGTATTAATAAAATAATAAAATAGTTTCAAAGTCTAGAAATCAGCATGTCGGTAATGCAGATAATCTACAACTACAACATTGCTTGCCGGTACTTTACATTCTGCGAGAAATGGGGCTAGTTGTACAGAATATCGTGAATATACCGGATGGTGATTAAATATAATACCTTAGTTATATGCATGATTCTTTTTATAACTAAAACTTTTGATCCACTCTGTATAACGTTAATTATGTAATTAAAATATAAAAACACTAAGAATAATGGACGTAACGTATATTGTGGGCAATAGCCACATGTGTAGAAGGTGTCTAGAAAGAAGACAACCAGAAAATAACTGCGCATTATTTGTTACATATTTTAATGGCTGTTATTTATGTTAATTTGTACTTAATAAAATATTCTATTCGACAGTGGTACAATAAAAATTCAAATCTGAAAAACACAAGTAACAAAAACTAATCAAAACAAAGCTTCTTGTTGATAATCAGAACTTTTTGCCTATCCCCTGATGATGTAGAAATATTTTATAAGAAAACGCCCAGGAAATAAAAAAACTGATTCTCCAATAAAGACGTTAAAGGATCTAGACTGTTTCATTCAGTCTGCGATGGAGTTCCTTGATATCAATCTTAAGCTTCAAGTTCCAGAAAATGCTTAGAATCTGAAATTAGTTTTTGTTAGTTTTTCATTTCGTATTGCACTCTCAGAAATTTAATTCAAAATCATTACAAGCTCCTATGAAATACAATTGTAATTGTAAATGAAACTAGAAGCCTTCCAAATTAATTTATGAAAAATAGTTTTCAGATAGAAAAGTTTATTTAAGATAATCATGTTCACTTTAACAAACCTGTTCACAATAAGAAACTTTTCTAATTTATATGTAAGCACGCAGAAAATAAAGTCCTAATTTTAAGATAAAAGTTAGGCATTATTTTATTAAGTTTTGAATTAAACTTATTAAAAAATTAAGCTCAATAATACCTGGATGTGTGTGTGCAAGTACGAGCTCTGTAAGTGCTTTTTTGATACTTGTTGGCTCGCTGGTAGCAGTTTCTAATATTTTGTGGAGTATCTAAATTTGGAAGAGTGGGTGCTAAATAAATAGAAACGCGTAGCGTAACGTCTAAATAAGAAATGTACATAGGACCGTGCAAGTTCATACCAATACATTTACCTACTATTGACATATATCAATAACCTTCGAGTATAGTATATATAAAGACTGATTAATTTTAATGAATTTGAGATTTTCTTGTTAGCAATTAGACCAGTGGCTTTTACTTAACCCACGGTGATGTGTCTGTGCTCCATAGTAATTAGATTAATTTCTCGTTACGAGCCAATAAAAGAGTAACTTGCTATTACCCTTTCGTTCAAAATGTATATGAAATAATATTACAATGAATTTTTTTAAAAACATACAAACTGTTGTTTAGACATACAAACTGTTGTTTAGCAACGTCAATACATTTATGACGAACCGTCAAATACCTTTTGGGATTATCACGGCGTATAAGCAATGTAGTCCAGAAAACTCAGTGGTCTAAATGCAAATAATTATTCAATTTTCAGATATCTGGGAGTATGGGAATCGTGGTTCTCATCCTTCAGATATCCCCTGCATTTTAATGAACTGTGCCATATCAATAAATATGATAGTAAGTGAACGTAAATATATTAAATACGAATGCTTTTGTGGAATTAACTTGGAGTATGATCACCGTAGTTTTAATCCTCCAGATAACTCCACCGGTCTGAATGCCAATATACATTTTATTAAATATTGTTTAGAGATCTCTGGGAGTACACGAGCCGTGCTTCATATCCCCCAGATATCCCCATCGATTGTAAGCAATATTAAAGTGGTTACCTTGAATATATGTGAGATATGTCTGGAAGTATAAGAGCCATGGCTCCCATCCGCCAGATATCTCCTGTTAGTATTAGTAATGTCTAATTACTAAACTATAATTTTAAAAGTTGAATTATGTGATCACCTAACTCGAAATTATTATCATGAACATTTAAAATGAAATATAAATCTGTTAAATAATAATAAAATATATACGCAAATAGTGTCTTGGATCGACAGCTTTGATGAACCTGTATTCTTCAGAGATTTCCCTTTTCACTTGTGGAACAGTGTTGTAACATGTATACATCCTTGTAATGTTGAGTCTAGTTTAGAACATTAACTGTTACGACATTATCTTAGCCAGGTAATGACTGTCGGGAAGCTGGGGAACCATTGGCACACCGGCATTAACCAGGTAGTTGGCACACCTGCATCACAACAAAGGATGTGTGCGCTGGCGCATTGTCATGGTGAAGTTTCCAATCCTTCTGGATGTCGGGTCGGACGCATTACACCCTGCCATTGAGTCTCTTGGCAACTTCCACGTAGAATTTTCCGGTCACGGATGTGCCTTGCGGTACATATTTGTGGCGGACAAACCTCCTGATTTCGAAAAACACAATGAGCATAGTCTTGACTTTTGATTAGCTCATTTTGGTCTTCCTGGGCCGAGGGTACGCAAAGTGGGGGTCTTCTTTACGTCCAAAAGCTCCCTGCATGTTTTAACTCTGCGCGATTTTTCGTCATCCGTTAACCGTATGGGCCCGCGTTTCGCGCACACTTTCTGTAGCTTCAAATTGTTCCTCACAATTTCGTGAACGATAGTTTTTAGAATATGTAAAGTCTTTTTAGTAAACAAACATTTAAATGACGTTCCGAGTTCAAAAGATCTCTCATACGAGTCACGTTTTCGTCGGTACTGGTCGTTAATGGCCGTCCAGCGCGGGATTCTTCGATAACCTGCTCACGGACTTCAACAAAGACCTTGTGCCACCAGCAGACTTGTCGATTTGAAAGGCAATCATTGCCTAAAGCCTTGTTTCGCAGTGAATGTTCCAGGTTTGACGCAAACCTTGATCGTTATCAGTTGTTCCACCTCAGCGCTGCATTTTAGTTTGCGCGGGGTGACCAAAACGACTCTAACGAAAAATCCTGTTCGAACCCTATCTACAAAATATGTAGATATTTTTAATTTTTTTATTAAAGCATGAATGTTTAGTATATATAGAAAAGGAAAATACAATTCTATGTATTTGGTTCTGTATCCCACTTAATAAAGAAAACCACTTGATCCTTTATTCGAACAGATCAAGTACGAAGGTTTCAATAGTTCAAAATTTTATCTTAAAATATATATAATTAAATTCATTATCAAAAGATACTTAGAGAAAGAAGTTAGCTACACGTCAGTACGTAGAAGTTTACTCAAAACATAGAGTACGTTCATATCATCATACTCAATGTCAATATGTTTTATAATAAATGTGTATTTACATGAGCTATCAGAAACAAATCTATGCTGATACGATTAATAATATGCCATATCTTAATAACAAGCAAACGCAAAATACATAAGTTTCTGGGTGAAGTGCGATGACTTTTAAATATGTGTATCATAATTGTTCTAATGAAATAAAGCAAAACGGATAGGTGTGCTGTACCAAAAGGTACACTATACACTTTTAATTTATTTAGTTAAATATCACGTATACTTTGTTATTGTTATATTTACTATAAAGACGGATGATTTATTGGAATAAAGCGGGATTTATCTAGTTCGCATTCAACTGTGTATTTCACTCCAACCACATTGATCTAGCGATAGCTCCATAGTAATTAGCCTACTCTCTAAGTAGGAACCGCAAAAGATTATTATTAACCACCCTTTTGTACAGATATCAAGGAGCAATATCAAGAAACAACTTACTAGAAATCAAAATAAATTATCTTCTAATTGATGTTTAATATTAGATAACTTTCATGTACAGGTATAAATATTTCCAGCAATTGTAAAAAAATTTTTTCACAGAAATAGTAAAAAACTTGGACACTCTTCTCAAGCAAAGTCATGATTACCAATAAAGAGAAAACATATCTGTTACAGTAAAGGATCACGCAAAAGTTTACGATTTCCTCTAGAGGCGCTAGAGTCACGTAATACTATAGAATTGTTGCAGAGATTCACGAAGAGTCTGTATATGTTTTCAGTTCTGCAACAGGCAAACTAAAGCGAACTCGCAGTAGCTAAAAGTCAGCTGTAATACATTCTGATTAAGCAAATTTGCGTCGTAATTAGAATAGAGTGGTGGGTCATTTAAATACAGTTAAATTTAGTATTGAAACTATGCTGTGTAGGTCGTCTCGTAAATTGCAAACTATAGAATGCAATCCAAATAAATCATTTATTTCTAATATTTAATATCTAATAAATAACTGATAATGTTGTTTAACAAATATTAATCAGTAGAAACGCAAAAGTACATATGTACAAAAGCTGAAACCAAAAACAACTATTTGGAATAAAGTAACAAATTATACACAGCGAATCTCATTGACAAGATAATAGGTTTTTATTATTGACTACACAAAATATATTCCTTGTGATTCTATTGGTAGTATTCAGTCATCAGATTACAAAATATTTTGTTTTATATAATGCATGTAACTTAATCAGCTACGTGGAAAAGCATTGAAATCTATGACGAATTGTTTATGTTCTGCAAGAGCTTCATTATACCCATTTAAATTAATATCAAAATGTATTTGGGTAATGATTAATATTCAGATGTTAAAAGAATGTTTATTTTTCAAATGTTTAAACTTTTATTCTTATATTATAATGCATAACACACCAGACGTGTGTTTTTTCTATTGTTTAATTGCTCATCTTATTCTAGTTTTAATCTGTATATAATTGTTAAATTTTTGTAATAAATACGAAGTTGTTTATCTGATTTACATTTAGTCACTACGGTGATTTGTTTATCTCGCATTTTTTCCATAAGTTTGACTAAGGCATACGCGGTGTTATTCTCTTATTTTCTTTTGAATATTTATTTATTTAAGCTGAACTAATTATTATTTTTTCTTAATATTATTTAGAAATAATATTTTATTTTTAAGGTATTAGGATCCTTTACGTAATAAATTGAAAGCAACCAATCCAAACGGGTCAGAAATTTAAAGCTAAATCTAACTAAATATTGTTCTTTAACAATTTGTGTAACAGTAGTTATCAAACAAAACACATTCTCTCACAACACCCACAGCTAAAGTAGACAGAAAGTTTTAAGACAACTGTTCAATGTCCCTCAAAATGTTGAATGTCCCAGTTTGAATTAAATACCATAAACAGTTGTTGTAAAACATTGTGTCTTCTTCAGCCGTGGCCGCTGTGAGAGAATGTTTTTTGTACTGACCGTACTGACTAAATGTAAATCAGAAAAACAACATCGTATTTATTTAAAAAACCTAACAATTATATACACATTAAAACTAGAATAAGGTGAGCAATTAAACAATAGAAAATCACACGTCTTGTGTGTTATGCATTATAATATAAGAATAAAAGTTTAAATATTTGAAAAATAACATTTTTTTAAATCTGAATTTTAATCATGTGCCAAACTCTTTTGATATTAATTTAAATTGGCATTATAAAACATTTGTAGAACATAAACAATTCCTCATAGAGTTCACTGCGTTTTTACGTGGCTGATTATGTTACATACATTATAATAAAGAAATATATGTTGTAAATATGTTGTAATCTGATCGTGACCTAGACTGAATGTATTTATTTCAATAAGATTTTGACATTCTGTATATGATCGTATTTCACACAAAACAATTAACTAATTGAAACAATTGTCTAAACATATATTTTACTAAATATAAACAATTAAAATCAAAATTATACGAGGACTGCTTGAAAAATATTTAATATACTTTCACTGTTCAGTTTGACTGAACAGTTAGGAAATAGCTCTAAAATACTTTTGGAAAATAGCTATTAATATTTCGGTAGTGGCCAATTTCAGTTTTTGGAATATCTATGAGTCACAAGGTGCTAAATCCGGGAAATACGATGGATGGTCAGATGTTTGGATATCTTCTCTGGCCACAAATTGCGCACCACTCTGAGTTTGTGTGCCGGTGCATTGACATGTAATAGCGGCTCATCGTATTCTTTGCAAACTCCTTCGATTTTGCTCAACAAACGCAAGAGAACACCCAAGTAATATTAATATTCGCCGTTAGCTTTTGATGCTTTATGTGTAATCCCTGTTGAATCGTAAACAACGGTGCACAATCTCGGTTTTGTATTTTCTAGAACAATTCACAGTTTACTTTAGCACTTTGTCAGTGGTTCACATTGAAAGCACCAAGTTGTATTAGCAGCCATAAAGTCTAAACCAGAACTAAATGTTTTCTTCATTTCCAGTTTTCATATAAGGACCCGGATAAAGATCGTCTTCAATACTCTCTATCCCATCACGAAATTTCTAAAACAATTTAAATGTGTTTTTGCTACTTAATACGTTGTCACCCGAAGCAGCTTTAATAATCTCAAACGGTTAGTTGACATTTTCGCATATTTTAAAACAACATTTGATGTTTGTGAGTTGATTATAACTAAACAACTAGATGCACTGGCGCCTTGAGATTTTTAGTGTGATAGCCAGATAGCATACTCCAGCTTATTTTTTTATTTATAAATGGCGCTTAAGGTGACACAAAAATTAAATTCAGACTTGATCACATGAGCAACGAAGAACGTTCAGCTATAGAAAATCTGTGTTTAGAATATAAAGACATATTCTATTGCCCTGGGGTTCCGTTAACTCTCACTAATCAAGGTATATATTCAATTAAGATTTCTGAACCAAATCAAACTTTTAGAAAGTCATACCGCTTTTCCGAAGCCTAAAGGGAGGAAGTAAAAGGACAAATAGATGAAATTTGATGTGTATTCAAGAAACTCAGCACCAAATCCGGTCATTTTGAATTTTGCCGAATGCCCTGTGGGTTGAAAAACGCAGCTGATCCACTTTCCAAAGAGTCATGGACAACATCTTAAGAGGAATCCAGAACGAGAAATTTTTCACCCTATCTCGACGATATCATAATACTTTTCATTTCACTTATACAGCACACTGAAAGACTGCGAGAAGCGTTCGAGATAATCGGAGAGGTAAATTTAAAGATATAAGTAGAAACGTGAATGTTTGAAAAAAAAGTTACATATTTTGGTCATGTAATAACACTTGTAGGAGTTAAACCCAACCCAGATAAAATCAAAGCTATCAAGGGATATCTTATACATAAAACTCGAAACGAAAAGTTTTCTGGGCTTAGTAAGCTTTTACCGTAAATTCATTAAAAAGTTTGGAGGTCATACTAAACCATTAAAAAAATTCTTAAAGAAAAACGCTCAAATCAGTCATGATCAGGAATTCATAAAATCTTTTGAAAGTTGTAGAAAACGTCTTATGACTGACCCAATCTTACAGTACCCAGATTATGAGAAACCATTTGTCACAACAGACACTTCAAACATTGCGATCGCGCAGTTCTATTTAAGGGACTAATAGGTAGTGATAAACGAATAGCATACGGATCACGTACTCTTAATGGAGTAGAATCAAAATAGTCCACAATTGAAAAAGAACGTTTAGCTATTGTATGGTCGACTAAGTACCCTCCCTTTATTGTCTTTTCAATAGTCTTTGCAATGCACCTCTTTTCTAGTTTTTTCCACTCTCAATAGTATTTTCTATGTATCTTAGATGACATGAATACAAATTCAACTTATATAACGTGGCTTATTAGTCCTTAGTTAATCCAATATTCATATTTTTTATCTCTTTCTTTAAACATGAATACAATTTAATACGACACAAAGCAGTACAAAAAGAAAGGAGAAAATCCAAATAATATTGGCTCAAGGAGTTATCTTAAAAGACAATTCGATAGTAGCGATATGCAAGTATTCGGCTGCACTAAATTCAAATTGTTTTACTACGGCCTGACTTCTAATATTATATCTTAGACAAACTTTCATTCGGCATAATAGAATTTATGTATTTACAAATTTAGTTTTACTGAAATTAAATACCCATGTTTAGGGTTATCGGCACATTGTATATATCCCGCAACAGAATCGGTAAATGGAATAAAACAGTCAATAAACAAGCATTAGCTAATTAACACACTAGAAAACTATCAAACAAATCAAGAATTGATAATTAATAAATACAATAAAATACAATTTAAACGAAGAAAAGTTATACGATGTATACACCTAGGTAGGTTTTTTACAAAAACATCGAACGAGGCGGCATAAACGGATAGGCAGGCATATATAAGAGATAAATGCAGGAGAAAGATACATGGAGAGATATAGAAAGCTCGAAGAGAGAGATAGAGACAACTGGAGAAGGCCGCGCGGCGCTTACACACTGCAGTTGATTTTTCCTGTATCGTTCGAAAATCGAAAAAAATATTACCGCCAAAAAGGATTAAAAGCGATCTATAGCTTCTCAATTTGCAGCGCAAAGCTCAAGTCATACATGTATGTTTATACTGAATGCCTATTCCGAGAAAAGAGTTCCGTTTTTTGAGCTCATAACCTTTGCTTTTTTGTGGTTTCTTAGCTCTACCGGAAATTCGTGTAATCTGATCGGTTTTATGTACTCTGCGTTCATTGCCCCTAGCTGACCCAAAAAGTTTACGATATCAAATTTCTAACAAACGTGCCTTTATTAATCTTTGCGTTCATTAACCTCGCCTAGCGAGAAAGACTTTAATAGCTTCCTAGGAACAATAACAATGTTAATGGTTTGAATGTTTCACCGATTTTTCCTGTTTACGTGAAGAAAACGCTGCTGTCCATGTAAAAATTGCCACCGCTATTCCAGTATCGGCTGGCTTTGAAGTATTTGTAGGGGCATGCCGGTCGCGAGTTTACTTGCACATTAAGTCTGATTGAAGAAGGTCTTATGATGTCATAGATTTTCGCCAGTGGTAGAAGCTAACTTATATAAAAACATATCTTATTAGTAAAACTTTTAACTTCCTAAAATTTTTGGCGGAAACTTCTTTCAGGCTGCGCCCAAGTACCGCTGGCAACCACAAGCCTTTTTAACTATATAAAAAGTCATACACCAGCCAGCGTTAATTAGACGCATTTAGAGTTTTGTTCTGATTGTCTTCGATTGAGTTATATTTCGCATGTTTCAATTATCATGATTCACGTTGACGTTCAAACCCAACTGTTAAGAGCGAGTACCTTTAGCGCTATAAAAAACGGTTTGTTGTGATAAGCGGCACCAACGAATCACTATTTAGGTTTTCTTTCAAAATTAAATTCTATAAAAAAAAGTCAGTAGGAGAATATTTATGAAGGAATCAGGTATATTCTACATCAGGTACACTTTCGCCTGAATCTTTCGATCTTTTGAACATTCATTTTTCATTACTTTCTCTCATATTCACATAATTTGACATATTTATAGACGATGGATGTCAGATATATACGTCGACAACAATAATCCGTCCTCAGCAGATGTTAAACATTTCCGTAGTCAATAACATTGAGCAACACCAATATTAGTCAACCTGACATCAGTATGGAAGAGGCGACATATATCGTAGGAGACGATCTCATCCCCGTAAGAAGCAAAGAAGAGGTACTAAATCAAAAGTTTCAAAAATGTATCTAGCAACACGTGAAGACACATGAGTCATCGATACACATCGTGTGGCTATTCCTCGGCTGGTTGGTGGGAGGATTGGTTACAAAGAGTTGGACTCTGCTGAAGAAGAAGCGATTTTGCCCAAGCGTCACTATCGTTGAGAGATAAGAAGTCTCTCTGCCAGCCCAGCAGTTCAAAATTCAAACTGAAATCTGGGGCGGCAGAATATCCAAGTTAGGACAGTGAAAGATTATATTAATATTTATATTTAAATATCCTTAATTTTCATTTAAATAAAATTAATATTTTTAGGAAATCATAGTATTATTTAAATTATACATGTTTGTAATTTAATAATATTAACAACATATATTTGGTAAACTATGAAAATCACTGACCGTTGATTCATATTCGTTGAGGTCAAGTGCGAAGACTTTTAAATATATAGTATCATAATTGTTTAATGAAATAAAGCAAAATGTGATATGCTATACCAAAAGGTACACAATACACTTTTAATTTATTTAGTTAAAAATCACGTATACTTTGTTATTGTTAAATTTAGTATAAAGTCTGATAATTTTATACAATAAAGTGAGATTTATCTAATTAGCATTAAACTATGCGTTACACTCACTCACGTTGACCTAGCGATAGCTCCATCATAGCTGGACTAACCGCTAGTTACAAAGCCGCAAAAAAGTAAGTTTAATTATTAACCAGTCTTTAACCACTAATTTCTTGTTTAAATATAATGTAATTTTCATATCACAATTCAAAATTTTATAATATGAAATATGAATAAATAGTCAGTCTTTTGTTATTTATTTTTAAATAACTAAAAGGATTTTCCTAAAGAGTGAAT
This sequence comes from Adranes taylori, assembly GCA_009867245.2. Lineage (NCBI taxonomy): Eukaryota > Metazoa > Arthropoda > Insecta > Coleoptera > Staphylinidae > Adranes > Adranes taylori. The sequence continues at coordinate 12,206 of WYDF02323564.1, forward strand.
AGGTGAGTTTGTATTGTTATTATAATTTTAACAAAACAAGTAGGTGGAATGAAAATTTTCCAGGGAGACTCTTTTCAGGTAGCGAACGCTGCACCATCGAAAGTACAAAACAAATGTTGATTATACGTAGATATGAATATTTTCAGTAGAAAGAGAGACAAGCGTTTATGGACGCATTTGCTTACAACGTTTTTCGGTATGTGAACAATGGAAAAATTAGCTCGCTAAAACGAATAAAATTGTTATTAGCATATGAACGTGTTGTGCTAGAGGACTGTTTTTTGATTTAAACATTTTAAATGTCAGATTAGTACAATAACATTACACATAAGTTATAAAACGATATGGGGTCTTTACTAATACGAAATTATAATTCAGAATATAAAATTATTAAATTCAAAGTTATTTAATTTATAACTAAGCTTACATCTACAATGCAAGGATTCAATAATAAAAGAAAAAGTTATTAAAAGTTGTATATACAAAGGATGAAGTTATACATATTTTATATGAAAAATTAGTTAACATAATATATATTTCCATATTCAATTCTATGCTTCTAATATTAATTTACATAGATTTTGTTTAGACAAAACGATTTTCAATGTAATAATAAAATTTACTAACAATTTACTAACAGTACTAAAAAGTTCTGGCTTGCGAATAAGTCGCATGTCGTCGCCTTTTTTAACTGAAAGTTTCATGAACGATTTATTATAGTCCACATACCGAAAAAATAAAGGCTTGAATTAAATATAATATGGTGCAAGCAGGTTAACTTAGTCTATAAATTATTTTCAAACTGTATGAAAATTCTAGTATATCTGAAAAAATGTAGTAATTCGTAGAATTCGAAAGTATGTGTTCTACAGGATGCGATGTAAGGGATCGCGATACTTTCAGCAAGTATTTTCGTTCACCGACAAGTAATGTTTCGGATAACTCGTTATCTTTCAAATGTTTACTACACTCATCAATAGCTTTGCTGGCTATCAAACCTAATATTAATATTCTCACTTCATGCTATTTCTGATTGCTGTTGGTACCATAATGGAGGAAGTAGTCTTCGGTCCATTACAATACGAAAGGTCTATCAAGCGTCACGATATAAAAAAGTCTTTAGATGGACGGTAAGGACTTGATCAGTTCTTCTATAATCAGTAGTTGAACGAATACCGCAAAAGAACTAGAGATGGTTATCTAATATTCGAGTTTATATACTCCCACACTTTTATCGTGTTTCCACATAATGATGACGTAGTAGTTTTTCCAGGACTTGTATTCATGTCCAGAGTTGTTTTATATATGTCTAGACTTATTTGCTTTGAAATGGATGACTCATGTTTGCATTCTTTTGCATTCAAATGATTGTTGAATGAGTGTCTTTCTCTCTCTAACACATACATTGTCTATCTCTCTCGCACACACATATAGATACCATGGGTCAGCTTCGTTGTATGCATTCTCAGTTTGAACGTGAACGCGTACACATCTAATTTTATTAAGTTGTTATAAATTATATGATAAATTCTGAAATTTTGAAGAAGCTGATGTACTTTATATTTAAATATAAGGTTCCAAATTTATTAGCAGTTAATTTTCTATTTACAGTTTTTTTCTACAGTTTGCTTTACTATCCCATTTACGTAAGGGTCATAAAACGCGACCATTGCCTCTATTTATGAAAGTACTCTATATTATATGTTTTTTGTATATTTAGCTTAATATATACCATTTATTCAATGGTCACAATACGCGACCTTTGCCGTCTACTCTACATTATTTGTCTATACCGATGTTATCTAATATGTATTTTGATTCTTTAAATCAAATCATGTATGTATTTCATTGGCTTCATTTATTTGTCCATACTATATTATCTGTTTACTACAGATAAAAGGGAAATTATCCGCGATCCGATTCCCAAGATCCTAAATCAGGGCTCAGAGGAAATACCAGAAATCACAATTCATGAGATGCAAAAGTCGATTTTTGAAATGAAAAACAACAAATCCCTTGGAGAAGATGAAGTGGTCATTGAAGCTCTTAAACTGGGTGGCAAAAAGCTATTGCAGAGTCTTAAAGTTATGTTTA
>WYDF02323586.1:0-27767 GCA_009867245.2 Adranes taylori
AAACCCATCGAAGTTGTTTTTCGAAATACGCTCTTATCTAACTCTCAAGCAGACGAGGTTAAGGGAAGCCAATAAACCCATTAACAGGGAGGTCGTAAATCTTTCTCTAGACGAGAGCAATAAAGGCGGATTCAACGTCCTTACTAAGAGGTTGTTTGTTCGAATTAAAATCGCCAGTAATAAATAATAAACAATAAATAATAAACAACCATAATCCATACATTAACAATTAAAGGTAAATAGTATCAAAATAATTAAATCTAAAGCACAAAAATAAAAATAATTTAAAATAACATTGGCTTTTCCCCTTTCCCGATCATAAAAATAAAAAAACCCACACTTATCTTGGGGGAAGCTAAGGCCGTGTCTTATATTTCCTCCCAAACTCGACCGAAGAGACTTTGCGATACATCTTCCCATATTCTCTCTAATACCTCCCTTCCCTATTCCTTTCCCCTCTGCACATTCCCCTTACAATTGCCTCTTACATGCCATTGCCCATTTTTTCCACCGCACATTCTCTCCAACCACACTTAACAGACAACACCCCTCTCAACCCTCTTTACCTGTTACGCCTTCCCGTCCGTTCAATTTCATCCTCCAAAACAAGACTACACACACTTACTATGTTACCTTTATCACCATCCCCAAATTGTAACCCATGTTCCAGCAATTCACATCCTACTCCATATTATTTAGCATATCCACCACTTTTTTCATTTTACCCAATCCTCCCCCATCCTGCCCAAAACATCTCCTCCAATTATTTCCTATAACCCTGTCGTCTTCCATCCACTCCATCTTAATACAATCTCTCATCCAATTATCTACACCCATACCACAAGCTCTAAATTTTGTTTCTTGCTCATTCAACCAGTATCTATTACCCCGTTCTTCACTGCCACATCTAAACCTTGCAAGCATCCTTTTTTCTTTCATACTAAAATCGCCAGTAAATCTAATTAAAAAATATCTGGCGCCAAAGCACGAGTGAAAACAGAGCACGAAATATATTCCTCTCTCTTGTTTTGTACATATTTTTTGTTCATCTTCTACATTCGATGGACATGCAGAAAAAATGTAAGGACATTTCTTGTTCGTATTTAGTTCTCGATACAATCGCACAGAAAAGCATAAAAGGCATATGCTTAGGATAAAAACCATAGCAACAGGAAGGTTACTACGAAATGTGATGCTATTGCTTTCCATCTCACTTACTCCACTTCAATAAGAAACGTTGTTACTTTTGTGCGTTTTCTTCAAATCAGCACGGCTCCATGCGTGCCCGAAGTAAGGGCGTATTACTCCCAGAATGTAATACGCATTGTAATTACTTGGCTTGGTCGACGATCTTGGTTGTAGTTTCTAAAAAATTCTCATCTGCGTGTATAAATAACTTGTGGATAAACAACGCCAATGCTTCCGGTACTTGAATCGAAAACGCAAATCGAAAGTCTATAATAAACATAGTACACTAAAAGTAGATGCTATAATGCTATAATGACAACAATCGGCATTGCCTGGATTCCCTGCTCCTTCCGTTTTTTCGTGCACCACGAAAACAAACGTTGTTTGCTTGGTGTCCTTGGTCGGCAGCAACTTCTATGCAGAGTGAAATGATTGCATGGTGAATAAAAAAACCATGCATTATATTCCAAGTAACCCACCTACATCTTCTGACAAGTTGTCAGTGACATGAAAATTGGCAGAAAAACCTTATCCTGAATCATCATCATCGCAAGTTAATAAAGTACTTTTAAGAACAGAGACTGTTGTCCCGCTATCTAAAATGAAATAGCGCTTACTATCGTGTAAACTTACTTGAATTTGATTTAATGCACTCAATAAATATATTACAGCATTATTTTTGATTGACACATTTGACTGCTATCTTTTCCCATTTGGTTTGATATAATTTCCAGCATGCACATTTTTCTTTTCCATGCGGTTTTCTGCACACTCTGCTTTTTTGCTATTTTGACAATTACAAATTTTTTACAGAAAGTTATTCCTATAACTATTATAGAAATAATTTGCCTATTGTAATTGTTCCTATAACTATTATAACTACTGTTCGCATTATTTTTAAAGAAATATGTTTTGCGTTGAATCATTCTTAACTGCCTCATTTCTATTTATCGCCGTTTGTACGTCCTTTCTAATAGACTTACAGTTATGTGCGCGTACAATCAATTTCAAATCCTTATTATTTAATCCCGAGATAAACAAATTTATGGCTACGCGTTCGTTAGCTGTATACAATAATTCTTGTGTTTCTCCATTATCCGACTGCGTTTACTCAGCAGTGCTTCAATAGTGCTAACAAACTCTGGTAAACAGGAAACCCCTTGCTTCATATTTTGTAACTTAGCCATCAAAGCAGACACACTTTCTTTACGTAAGAAATAATATTTTAAATCATTTACTAATTCTAAATTAGAGGTATATATACTTCTTTCATTCGTAACTTCGCATTCTCTGATAACCTACATTTTGAAACAAATTTCGTTAATAATTTCTTAGTACCTACTATCCTACTAACATACTAACCTATAATAAAACAACATCTATTACCTTTTAAAACTTCCTCGCTTCAGTTCATACTAGATATCAGACTAGCAGCTAACTTGTATCAGAATCGGCCCTTGTTACAATATTTTGTTTCTCTGTTAAAGTTTAATAATTCGTCACTTTTACAAAATAGTTCTAGCAAATTCTATTTCATCCTGTTCATGCTTTTTCAAATAAAAATTTTTTCGTAACTCTACAAAACTTTTATGAAATTGATTCAATATATCTAACTTTGTCACGGCTACTCGATTATCCGCTCTATATTCCTGATTATCTGTAATCAAATTTGAACAAAATGTATTTAAATGTAACTTTAATGTAGTTAATACATCCATAAAAATTTTCCTCATAAACCTACATTTTATATGAGAATGAAATAACTTGCAATTTAATTAATTAGACAAATGAAGAAAATTTAAATAGAAATATATAGTAAATCAACTTCTGCTTGGCTTTTCGAAATCTCTCGACGAATCTTCCGCTCTAACCTCTTCTGGCAAAATTTTCAAACTGCTCCCAGAATGATGAATAGAATGCTATTAAATTCTGTGATTTCGAAAATTTCCGGAACTAATAGTGCAGATACTGAAATGCCACCTGAATTACTGGCTTGAACTATTGCTGTCTCTTCTTTGCTTGATTTTGCATCCATGTTCTTTTTTCTTCGTTTGATTTTTACATATTATTCGCAATATTCACGTCGCATAATTAATTTCTAATTAACTGTCACGATTGCGATGTGCTATTCCAGTTTATGTAGAATATATGAATATAAATAGGTTTTAGAACTGAAATAAATAAGCGAACATTTCGCTTATACAATAAATAACACTTAAATATATTTAATAAAATAACAATACATGGTATTGTTACAATCTAAATTTTATATATCGAATCTGCTTCAAAATAAGACACTGTAAACATATATACAACATAAAACCGCACCGAATTAAAGGCTCGATGAAAGTTCAAGCCATTGGCATTAAACTAAACTCGTTCATTCACTTTCAGGTAAAAATGACCACATATGTCGTTGAATACATATTGTTATAAACACAATTAATCATTATGCCTTGAAATCACATGCAATGTTTATATATTTGAAACAAAATACATTATCAATATATCAATTCATATAAATCTAATAACTTAATATTAAATTCCAGTATTTTAGGGAATTACAGGAATAATTCCACTACAATTACAGTCGTACAATCAAATTAGTTGTATAACTTAAAAGCCTTTAAATAATTAATAGACGTTATATAAACCTGACGTCATTATCAGTAGGTAAATTAAACGCTTCAGATGGAAACAACAAATTTCGTTATAGCTATCTAGCAAATTATTAAATATTCTAATATGTGTATTATTGAATGTCGCTACAAACTAGTAGAACACCTGCACTGTGCCGATAGTGTGTAGGAAATAGAAAGGAGTAGCAGCAGCGAAAGACACTGATACTGATTCTTACGACAAGACGGACCAACCCGGGCCTACTCGGACTGAGCCAAAGCCGTGCTAGCTTAAAGTAAGAAATGCTTCTTGACGACAGAGCTATAGTGGGAAAAGTAGGGGAAATGAAATAGAAATAGTTTTTAATGGGAAGCAATGAGACGGGTAGCTTCTGGCAACTGCAAGAACTGCTCTCAGTTGGTAACAACGTCAAAACGTCATATGTAAAAATCCTACGTTTTTGCACTGCAAAGTTTAGTTGAATGCTGAATTTCTTAAAATTAAAAATAAGCCTAGTGTCGAAATGTCTGCAGCTTAAATGTAAGTTATTATAATAAATATTTATTGTCTGGTTAGAAACTCTCACTTATACTTTAATTTTTGAATTGATTCTTGTTACTAATTTATTTCAAAAACGAAAATTATTAATGAATCAATTGATCTTTATTGGAATTGTATTATTTATTTGAGAAATTGCGCTAAAATCTATCGTATGCTAATATTTATTTTCATGAACATACTGAATAAAGATGATATTGAGTTTTATTATTTTTTGTGCAAAATTGAGATGATTTTAATGAGTGTTATAAATTATTTCGCAATTACAAAAATAAATTATTAAATTATATTTTTCCATCCATTTGTCAATTGTTGTGTGGATAAAATCCGTAAAACACTCATTTCAGACACTGTCATAAAAAAGCAACGTGACAATATAATTTTGGAATGAAATTTTTATGGTAATGAAACTAAAGCTATCACAGTTTTATAACAGGTACTAAAAGCTATATTATGAACTATAAACTTGTAAAATTATATACAACACAATTGTAAAATTATATAATCAATTTCATATAATCAATTTCATTAAACTTTTCATACCTGATAAATTAAAAAATATGCAGTTATATTTTTATTAATTTTAAACAAGATTACCCCGGACCCTTTTAATCCATATCTGCTAACAAAAAATAAAATTATTTTTTATTACTTCATCCAGAAATGCTTTTTGCTTATTGTGAGTTTAGCGCTTTTGGTATTTTCCTTCCCCAGAACATTCGTGATCCTTCTGCAATATATATACTATTATTATTACTTTATGAAGCTCTCGGCAATTTAATTTCCAACGACTGTACTGCAACAATATTTTGTATGATGCAGCGGTTAGAATCAACGAAATTATTAATAACGTCTTTGCAGTGGCGTATTTGTCATCTTATCAGACATCTCAGTTGTCAATAACATCTTATAATATAAGATGTACGTTTATTTACTTCACATCTTACAATATCTTATCTTACAATATAAAATTTATATCCGAATTTAAATACCTAGTAGATAAAATTTTGAAACCATGCAGTAAATGGCAATTTAATGATAATATTATACATTACTAGAAGTACTAGAAGTAATTAAGTTCCCTATTGCAGACAATAATAATTATAATATACCTTTCATAATAACAGGTATAACCACTATAGCAGAAAAAAGTCAATTCACGAAAAAGTCAGCTCTGAATATAGTACATGCAATCGTTCCCATAAGCAATAGCATATAATAACTCTTATTCCAGAGCACCACAACAATTGACTCTTACAAGTATTTTCATCCATATTAAATTCCTGGTATACAATGGTGGGATTCAGTTGGTTCGCAACGGTCCGTGCGAACTGTTTCTTAAAATTTGTTTAGTTCGCGAGGACCGGCTGAAATTACCCAACATTTGCGCGAATTGATTACGACTACCAAGAGAAAAACATTCATGGACGTGATCGCCACTCCATATTTCATATCCTGCAAGTCTTACGTTTTATTATATACTGCATAAAACTAAAGTTCAATTTTGACTGTGATATTATAATTCGAAAATTCAATTTGCACAATAATTGTTTAGGGTAAATTAATAAAAATCGGCTACCCTATAAATCGCCTCCCCATTAATTCCCCGGTTCCCATACTTGCCTACGGCGCGGACAGCTTCGCAGTTCGCTTGGCCGCGGCCTTGATCAGTTTTTAATGACGTTTACCCCGTATTTTCCTAGGCCGCGGACAGCTCCGCGGACGGCTAGTCCGCTTTCCCATGCCTACGACTGCGCTTGACTCTCTCATCCGCTAATTTCTAAAAAACCTTGGTCTTGCGAATTCGTGTATGCATGAATTTGCTACCCCATTAATTCCGTGGTGCCCATACAGTTTCGCTGTTCTGTATTGGCGCAGTCTGACGCCGTTTTTGACTTACTTTAACCAACTGCCGCTTTTGAGTCACTTTTTTTCCTTGCCCGCTTTGTACAAAATTGAGGTCCCTGAGTCCTACACATGTTCCCCAATCTATTTTCTTAATTTTCATAGGAACCGAGATATTTAATGTATTATAATCACCATTGTCGACAAAATGGATCGCAAAGTTTACAAAACAAAAAACACCCTGTATATATGTTAAATTGTAATTTGATAAAAAATGATTCAAATAAAATTGAACAAGCTTTTGGTAGCCTATACAAGAAAGTTTATTCCCCTAGCCTATCTTTTACACTTCCTGAGATATATCTAGAAGTTTGTACAATTTTAAACGTGGCAACGTCGCGTTCTACACCAGTTACAGGCACTGCACTAATTTCATTCAGCGCATAATACAACATATTTTATATGCGATCCAAATTTCAGTCTTCTAGTTTTAAAACGGAATTTCTGAATATAATGATGGTTTTACAAAGGAGAAGAGTACAAAGAACGCCATGACTTCCCTTCAAATGTTTGTACACAAAACACTGCAAAACCATGAAAACTGTTGTTCAATAATGTGTGACTTGTCAAAAGCTTTTGATTGCATGTCACACGAAATTCTACTTAGTAACATTATGGATTTCAAGGTGTAGCGTTAGAAACGATTAAGTTGTGTTTCCAGGACAGAGAACAAATTGCACAAATAAATGAAGAACAAAGTTTAGCAAAAAGAATAAAAAGAGGAGCGCCGCAAGGGTCTCTATTAGGACCATTTTTTTCCTTATCTTTGTAAACGACATGTAAATGCATACAAAATCAAAAATACAACCTTACATGGTTTTCTATTCGGATGATACATTGATACTACGTCAGTAATGCTATCGAATGTTTCGAAATGTGAACTGAAAAATCAGCTTGATACGTGTCTACAACACACTAAAACATGGTCATCTCAAAACGAACTTAAAAACGAGGAACAATCCTCATACCTAAATTACAAAACGGACTAATGGGAACAACCTGACGAACGGAGGAGATTTCTGGCCATACGCGTTGACATGGATATCCCATGTCGAAAACCTTTGTAAAATACTCTCGGAGGCTACTTACGTGCTCAAACGTATAACAAAAATATCTGCGGTGGAACGCCATGTATGAGTCAAGGATTAGATATGCAATAGAAGTCTGCGGATACACAAAATACTTAGCTGACGTATTATTAGTACAGAAAAGAACAATTCGGAGCCTGGGAAGCTTATCAACGAGAACCTCTTGCGGGTCCTACTTTGGTAAGCATAAAATACTAAGTGCACCTGCTACCTACGCATATAATGTACTACTTACTGGGGCTACACAGGACCAGAGATAGCCTGGAGAAATAATGGATGCTCACAAATATGGCATACGTTCTAAACACCAACTCCGAACACCACAGTTAAGAGTAAGCAGCTCAGAATTTTTGAAAACAGCTATGAACTGGTACAACAAATGTCCAGAACACTGGCTAACTTTGAAAGTAATTGCTTTCAGAGGCAACTAAAGAACCACCTTTTTTAATAATGTCCATATTCGTTAGAATATATCACTCCTGAAAGGGTAGGAGTGATCCCATTTGAGGAAAAAAAAATCTTTTTTGCGGTCAAATTTTCTTTATCTTCGACTCCCTCTTCGAATTACGTAATACTGTACTGATTAGTTCAGTGGAGGATGAAAGATTTTCTACAACGAATTTAATATAAACTGAAGAAAGAAACCGTGTAAGTGTTTAAAGTGTTTCTAAGCTTATGGTAATAAATGTAATTAGCCTTCCTTTGAATATATGGAACCCTGAACCACTTATTAAAAAGTGGATGAGGAAGCACCACTTTGCAGATGACGCAAACGCAAGAGTAAAACAAGCAATGCCAAAACACCTACAATGAAAATCAAAGTTCAGTTTGTAACTATTTAAAATAAATTTTAAACTATTATGAAACGAGTATAGCATATTATACTCTTATATTTTTTTAACTGTTTAAGATTAAAATATGTAATTAAAAAATGGATCCATGTTGAACAAATATTATGTTCATATTAAGCCTTACAAACAGTGCTGGAGTTCAGTCAGTTCGCATTTGTTAGCGCGAACCGTTTCGCAGCGTCTCGCGTTGGAGATGCAAACATGTTTTGAATCCCATCATTGCTGGTATCCCTAAGAAGTTTTCCTCCGAAAAGCTACTGACCACCATTCTGCCAAAAACAAACTTCAAATCAATAAATACCGATTACAGTTTATTTTTTATACTCATTTCCTAAAGCATTACATAATTTATTGTTACAATATTATCTGTAGTTCCTATACAAGTCCGGTCTTTTATATGTTTTAATGCCTCTTGTTTTTCTTTTAGTTGGTTTCCCAGCTTTCTATTGAATATCCTCACAAACGCCCTTCCTGATCCATTTATGGTAGCCACTTTCGTGTAACTCCCTAAGTCCATATTATCAACCCTCATATATATTAGTACTATTTCTCCTTGTACCCATATTTCTGGCATATCCTCTCTTTCCACCCATGACTCATTCAACCATGTCCTAGTCCTTAAATAGTGTAAAAATAAAATTCTCCATAAGGTAAGATTCAAAAAGTCCAAAACATGAATACGCAGAGTGTTTAAAATTTGATAAAAGTTGGTAGTGTCCTTTTCCTCGAAATGTTTTGCTCAACTATGTTTTTTAACATTTCTGTATTGAAATATCATTAATTATCAAATACTATACTACAGAACATTTAAACAAGGGATAATAGGATTCAACTATGTTTATTTAATGTGTAACTATGATCAAAAATTTGACTTAAATATAGGTTTAAACTTCATTAACCCCCTTCCTTAAATCCGTCATTGACATATGCTTAAAAATGACATCTAAAGAAAAGTTTGAATATTTTAATGTTGTCGAATAATGAGCTTACTATGGACAAAGAACTATTAGACCGAAACTGCGAGACTTGTGGGTTTTTATGCTAATTGAATAATAGCCCTTATCAATTAATGAGCGAGCTGTGATGAAACATTAAATAATTAATAACTTCTGGAAAATTTAATCTTACGAAAAAAATCAAAGAACCTTGTTACTACCTGGATCGTTTTAATTATGGTACGTAATATCAAGAAGGAAGTTAACACCGTAATTGAATTATAAGAAATGTCTTAAAAAGCAGCTAGTTCAAGATGTGTGGACCATTTCATCCATTATCATTAACATCTTCTTCATCATTTTTATTAGGAGCATTACTATCGCAATATTTAGAAAGACCACGACTCTGCTGCCGAATCCACTAGCCGGCTGTTTAACACCGACGTTAACTTGATCTAGAAAAAAATTACACTAGGATAATATAAAACTTCAGAGTCGTAAACGTAAACACTTCTAAGACCTCGATTTTATTAATTGCAGAGTCTAGTTAACTCATTTTAAGTAATAATTGAAAATAAACTTTTTAGAAACACTCTGTTCTTAAACATTTTGTCTCTTAATTTTCTGTAAAATAATGTTAGCTTAATGCGGTCTAACATTGATAGGTTCCCACATATGTATGTGTACAATAAGCTTTCTACAATAAGTTGAAGACGTCTAAGGCCACTTTTTTGGAGGTTTAGAAATGCATTTAGGCAGGTCCCCATGTGTTGGTTTATCTAGGATGTGTTTAATGGGGCGACTGAGGGACTTGCCTCAGATAAAGAGCACTACCCACTTAACTATTTCATGTGGGCTCTACTAATCCCTTTGGAACCGCGTAAGCATTACTTCAAAGGAGTTGGTGGCATGTTGCTGCTGCTATTCATACTTCTGACACATAATCTTTATTAACGTCTTTCACTAACAGCAACGTTTATTTACTATAAGTAATATATTAATTTTGTCGTTAGCAATATAGCTATATCTGATTTGACTTATATGCTGACGGAATTTAGCGTTTACAAAAACTTTTTACAACTTGCAGATTACAAAGTTATAGATTACAAAATTATATGAGTAAATAACATTGTACAAGTAAAATAAATTAGTCTAATACTTAAGGGTTAAGAATAGAGTATACTATAAAACTGTTATTTAAAAATATTCAGTGTAAATAAAGCTAAAAATAAAAGTAAAAATAGCTAAAAGTATACTAAAAATAGTGAGGAATTATAACAGTTAATCTAAAACTAAACTAAAAGCACATAATAGACTACTAAATCACTGGTAAACTGTCCAAGTCACGTCTGACATCATTCAAAAACCGTTTATATGGAATACCAATTAAATCGTTTGTGTAACAAAATATATTCGACATATCTATTATGCGTTTCAGAGGAGAGTTTTGACCTTAATTCGTTCTGTGAAAGGAGCAAATAAATATAAATTGTAAATTGAAATTGAAAGTGGAATTGGAAGAGCAATCAACCGGCCCGGGTTCGAATCCCGGATGGGGTAAACATTTTTTCGAGACACAAGTAATAAGAATATTAATTTCATAATTTACTTTATTGAATAATGCCAGCGTGGAGATTTAACCATGAAACATCAAATATTCAATTAAACATGCGACCGCCATCAAAACGGAAAAGAAATTAATAAAAACACCCAAGAGGCTCCATCTACCTGATGACGAATGAATCGATCGACGGCTAAACAGGTGGCCAAACAAATCCTGATATAAGTTGCCTCTTTAATATGAATTGTACAGAAAACAAATACATATCAAAAATTAGTTGTGTCTTCGAATAAGTGCCGTTTGATCAATTGGAAGAGCAAGCGACCGGCAATCGAGTGGTCCGGGTTCGAGTCCCGGACGGAGTAAACATGTTTTCGAGACACAAGTAATAAGAAATATTAATTTCACAATTTACTCTATTAAATATTGCATGCGTTGAGGCTTAACCACGAAACATCAAATATTCAATTTATCATACGACCGCCAGCAAAGCGGAAAAAAATTAATAAAAAAAACATCGGCGAGGCTCTATCTACCCGATGACGAATGAATCGATCGCTGCTAGCAAAGAGGTATCCAAAACGAATCTTGATATATAAGTTGCCTATCTTAATAGAAAACAAATGCATATTAAAAATTGTTTGTGTCTTCCAATAAGTGCCCGTTAGCTTAATTAGAAGAACAATCGACCGGCAGTCGGGAGGTCAGGGTTGGAATTCCGGACGGGGTAAACATTTTTTCGAGGCACAAGTAATAAGAAATATTAATTTCATAATTTACTCTATTAAATTGAGATTGTTTCCTAACATCTCTTTGTGGCACCTTTACAGAAACCTCTAATATGTCAGAGCAAGTAATAATGTTTTTTATAATTTTATACATAAAAAATAATTGAAAGTATATATGACGGAATTTCAGCATAGTGAAACCAAAGTTTTTCAACAAGTTTTCAACAAGATAAGTTTAATAAATGTATATAATTTCAAATATTTAATAAATTTCTTGAATTGATTCTCAATTCTGTTTATATGTATATTATATTTCGGTGACCATATTATTGAACAGTAATCCAATATTGACCGAATGTAAGCCGAAAACAACATTACTATACATCTGATATTATAAATGCAGTAGCTTGCGTTTAATAGAACTCAACATACGCATACTACGGGCAACAACCAAATCGATATGTAGATTAAATGTTAGCTTAGAGTCAAATATAATACCCAGATCTTTGATATTCTCAATTTTGTTAGAATATTCTTGCTATTGCTATGAACAAGCTTGATGTCAGCTGAATTAGACGATTTTCTACATTTATCAATATTTAATTCCATGTTATTGGTATGGCCCCATGCTACCAGAGATTCGATATCTCTTTGCAAGTAATGGTAATCTGCTAAAGTAGAGATTTTGTTATATATTTTCAAGTCATCCGCATATAACAAGAAATTTTATTTTAAATATAACTCTGTCATTTATAAAAAACATAGAGAGTAATGGTCCTAGGTGAGACTCCTGTGGGACTCCGGAGGGGATAGGAGCTCCATTAGATAAGTGTTCAATTTTTTTTACTTGCTGTATCCTGCTTTGGATGAAAGATGACAACAACTTTCATCCAAAGCAGGATACAGCAAGGTACCGATTATTCCCATATCCACCAATTTGTCGAGAAGAATACCATGATCAACCCGATCGAATGCTTTTCTAAAGTCGGTATAAATCAAGGAACCGTCGAAGCACCTTTCATGCTCTCATAAATATAGTTTGTATATGAAAACAAATTTGTTTCCGTTGATCTACCAGCTACAAATCCATGTTGTTGTTCAATTATGTGATTTTTGAACATATTGGATAAATATTCACTTATAAGTTTATGGAGAAGCTTTGGAATAGCAGACTAAATAGTAATGGGTTTAGAGTTACAAACATTATTTCTTACACAAACTAGGTAAACAATACTTTAGGAATAACGGTGGAATGTTGTAGGGACCAGGACTCTTTGCCTCACCGATGTTACTGGCAATTGCGTCACTTGGATGAGGTCATACGACTTGGTTCACTAAGAAAATAATCTTGAACTATGTTTACAATATTAGAAATGCTTGATACTTCCGTCTTCAATTTGTAATTAATTATATTGTACAGAATACCATTATATTCGTTTTTCCTTGATTTGACATATTTACAGAAATACTTGGAATCTTTCAAAATATTGTTTTCAGCATACGTAATAGAATTTCTGAAACATTTATTATTAATTTCAAGTTTAGCCATCTGTCTTAGATAGGAAAAGCTCTCATAATCTTTACTAGTATTACTAAGTTTAAAATTTTTATGTGCCAACTTTCTATGATAGATGATGTTTATTAAATTACTTGAGAACCATTTTGGGAAATTACACTTCCTGGCACGTTCACTCTTCCTGGCAATTATGCCAATCATAGTTTGCCAAAATCTAATTAATTTCAATATATGAAGCATTTGTAAAACTATAGTAAAAATTACTTAATGATGCTATGTTCGCCAATAATTTAATCTCGATAGAAGTAGTTAGTGGAGGATGATCACAATCTACATTACCAAACCCTTAGCAGGCAAGCAAACCAAACTGCGATTGCAGAATATCAAATCCAAAACTACATTATTGGAATTACGAATATTATTCAATTAATTAAAATTCACAGCTCCAAAATTGTTACAGAATAAGGTTGAAGTTTCTCTGCCTATATTTGTGGGATAAAAGCCCCATTAACTCATCATCAGCACTCCAATCAATGATCGGGAAATTATAATAACCCACCAATAAAATTCCCTCATTCGAATTCAGGTGAGCGATACTCCTCACTGCACCTAAGTAATCCTTGTATATTTGTTGCTCACTGTTTGCAGAAAAATAAGAATCACACATGATGTAAAACTGTTTGTTATTACCAATTTTTATCTAAACTTCCTCGTGTTCACCTGTGTTAACCTAAATTAACATGGATGGATATTTCCTTTTTGATGGCAACCAACACACCTCCTCCTCGATTTTCTTAGTTGTTGATGAGCGATCGCCTCTATATACCACATATATGCCATAAATAATTTCCTTGGAATTAATATCGCAATGCAGCCACGACTCTGTAATACATAATATATCAAAATCCTCGTATAGTACAGACGTGTAAAATTCATGAAGCTTGGTTCTTAGTCCTCGCGTATTTTAGTAGTATACTGATAGTTGGTTAGGAATACTTGTTAATCATATTCGTCTCGACTCTTATGCGAACTCCCCATATGAATTTAAAGGCCTTGTTATTGATACCGTTTCATTTCAATTTTGTCAGCTCATCTTTAACTCTTTTATAGTAATTGTTTGGAAGAACGTTTGATCACTGACTATTTTGATGGTATTATGTCTACCAAGTTCTGCTCACGAGTTTGGGATAGTGACCTTATTTTGTACATATATAACACACATATACATATATACCAGCGCATATATACCAGAACATATATACCACACATATGTAAATATATGTGTTAATAATTAAAAATTTCTATTTTAAATACGCTTTATACAAAAATTTTCTGATACCTTTTGTTATCTAAAATTTTTATGATATGATAGTTGGATAAGTATAAAAAGCCTATGCAACTATTACAGTTCCAGGTTTTAGTTTAGCAACGTTTCCTACTTCTCTCGGCTTCCTCCTTCTTTCGATCCTATTTCTTTCGCTCAGATGTACGAACGTAGCTACGGAGTTCCATTCATCTATTCGGCTCAGCATTGTTGATATAAGATTAAACACTGAGCTTATTTTCGCCACAGTGCTAGTATCTTCTATAATGAGTTCTTCCCACGCCGGACAGACAAGGAGCGTATGTTCTGCCTCGTCTAAATTTGCGTCGCAATGCTCAGATGCTCCATTTGGGAGCTTACCTATTTGGCTCAAGTAAGTTGGGAAGCAGTCATGACCCTATAAAACTTAAGGCAAACCATGGCTGTATTTATCTAATCAATTTCCTCGTCCACGATCCACTTTCTGCCTGGTCGCATTCAGCTTACCATCTTGTTAATAAGTGATCCCTTAGCACATTTTTGGAAATAGTTTTATCTCAATGTATGCTTTACGACGTTCTGCTGACAGCGTATACAGCGTCGGACCACTTGCAATGCAATAACTTGAAATACCTGTGTGGATCCCGTTCTGTAAGAAGAGATCATTGCGCTCAATCTAATCCTTTGAGGTTGATTCAATAGCTTATGGATATTCTGCTTTTTCCCAAATTGGCCCAACAAATAAGATTATTGAATGTTAGTACTACACATAGCCTTTTGTCTCTTGTCTCCATTTTTAGGCCAGCAATCCTTGGCATTAATCTACCCTTTGGTTTTTTTGTAGCTATTTTTATTTGCTTTTTGAATGAAATGCTTTACGCCTAGATTCTTGACTATAGTCTTAAATTACTCTGTCTGTGGTCTGCTATATCTATCACTGGTTCCACTACTTCCCTCATATCCGCAAGCATGATTCCTATAGTCTTACTTGGGCCAAATTCTAGTTTAGCTAATTTTATTTACTTCGTAACAAAAATGATCATATGGATGGATATCGTCGTTTATTGACTAGATTAATTGTTTAATTAATTAGTTAGATTAAGCAGGTAGTCTTTGAAAAATGTGTAACAAATATGAGAGACTAACAAATCAGAAAAAATGTCTATGAACCACTGGGGGATGGCCATTTCTGCTATAAGGTATTAAGCTTTATCAGCACCCTTATTTTTCAGAACGTCATTGTATGTGTGTAACTGAATACACACTAACTCTCTATCTGAACCTATTACATCGAATAAATATTATTTTATTAAATCTTCTATATATGTTTAAAGTCTGTTGGTCGACATATGCAAGATATTTTGCGTTAATCTTGAATTCACTCCCAAACTAGATCCGATTTTTATGATCTATTTCTACAAGATATGTTTCTACAAGACTTCGTAACAGTTGCGACTGTTCATTTGGATTTCCTACTACGGGTATTAGTGTCATGAGACTTTCCCAGCGGTACAATGTCGTCAGCTAGGGAGGAAGGAAAACTTGAGGGATCAAATATTTGATATTTCATGATGTCGGCAAACTCTATTATTGTATATTAATAACTTTTATTGTCAATAGTGAATTCATATTTTAATTTAAATAAAAGTTGAAAATGACCAAATTGGACCCAAATATTTTTATTTCATTTGAAACTAGATTTTCAACTTTTGTCTGGAATCAAGAATTGTGCTTAATTCGCTTGATTAACTGTCCGCCACTGAATTGTGCTTTAAAAATTAAATCATGTTTCCATACGCGGAGTATTTTGAAATATGTACGCGGAAGTACATATGTTAATGTTGCACACCAATAGCTGTGCGTTTCTATGCTAATTTAGTGTTGAGATGATTAACGTAGATTGACCCACAATATTTATTAAGTAAAATAAACAACACTAAATAGATTATTAATCTTTGAAGTGTCTAGGTTAAAAATCAATCTAGACAAAAAACTTTCTGATTCCCAGTATATAAAATATTGGTTAGCAAAATTGTTCACAGATTTCTACATTAAAGCGATATATAGGCATTATTTTAAAAGGCACTGTTGAATATCGTCAAAACTGCATTTGCACGATTTTATAAAATGTGTTTCATTTTGTGCATTCGAAAAATTTATTAATTGCGCTATAAATCTTAGCGTATATAAGAATCTAATCACTAGTAATTGTGTTCGTATAAATTCCATGCTAAATCAGAAAATGTTATTAAAATGCAAATGAAGAATTCTGATACTAATCTGGATATTTACGAGAATTCTCTATATTCAAGAGAAATATTTTACAACAATGTTTTTTTATGATGACCGAATTGCCCATTAATTGTATATCTTGAAAACTGAAGCATTTTAATAAATATGATTTATTAAATATAAATATAAAATGTATAATTTATTAACTATAGCCCAGTAATTGGAGAAGTTAAACAACTTCAAACTCATTTTGAAATCATTTTATTTTATTCAATATTCCAGTATAGTACATGTGTCATCACTTTGAGCTCTTTCCTACAAAATAATTTGTTATCGGCATATTAGACATAGCCTCGCAGAATCAATAAATGATCAAAACAACCATTTAAACAAATACTCATCAGCTAATTAATCCAAAAACGACCAATCAAGTATTTACATTATTTTACACATTTTTTTAAAAATAATTCGGGCAATGGAATTATCTACGATATATGGACACAAGTTTTTTATTCAGCATGTAATCATGAAACTCTACGAGAGATAGCTGCCGTCACCAAGCAAACAACGTTCGTTTTCGTGGTGCACGAAAAAGGGAGGAACATGGAGCCCAGAGCCACCCGAGCGGAAGGAAAGAGCACTGCCGATTGCTGCCGGAGCGCGTCTTCGCGTGTGTTACAGAGAGAATTAGAAGAGAAAAGGGGATGGAGAATACAGCGCGCATTCGACATCTCCTTTTGCCGTTTACGTTGTTGTTTTTGCTTTTCTTTTGCGAGGTCGCATCAATGCAAAATATGTTCGTACTATTTTATAGCACAAATTTTGAGTACAATATTTAGTTATAGACTTTCGCTTTTCGTTTTCGATTCAAGCAACGGAAAGATAGGCGTTGTTTATCTATGAGTTTTTTATACACGTAGATGAGAATTCGGTTAGAAAGGACAACCAAGATCGTCAAGCAAACCAAGGAGTCCGGGCAGTACCGGGCCCACCTTCGGGCATGCAGGGAAGCGTGCTCGTTTAAAGCCAAACGCTTAAAATTAACATAGTTTCTTATTTGTAAGAGAGAGTCAGAGGAGTAAGTGAGATGGAAAGCAATAGCATCATCTTTCGTACTAACCTTCTTTTTGCTATGGTTTTTGTCTTAAGCAGATGTGTTTCATGATTGTTTTTGTGCGATTGCATCGAGAATTAAATATGAACAAAAAATGCCTACCATTTTTTCTGGATCTCCATCAAATGTAGAAGATGAACAAAAAAAATGTACAAAACAAGAGAGAGGAATATATTTCGTGCTCTGTTTTGACTAGCGCTTTTGGTGCCTGATTTTTTTCAACATAGATTTCTGGCGATTTCAATTCGAACAAACAACCTCTTAGTAAGGACGTTGAACTCGCGATTATTGCTCTAGTCTAGCGAAAGATCTACGACCTCCATTCTAATGGGTTTATTGGCCTCTCGTAACCTATTGGCCTCTCTGCACGAGAGATCGATAACATCATATTTCGACAAACAACTTTGATGAGTTTAATGAACTTCGGAGAGCAGACATTATATTATTTGTATGGACCATACACCATCTTGAATGGTAGTTACTATCCTGGTCAAAAAGTCATCGCAACGGATAAAAAGTCATCGCTTATTCGAGGAATATTGTCCCTTCTCTAAATTTTTAGCAGTAAATCCTGGCTGCAATTGGACAGCAGTAAAACTCCTGTCCAATTGCTGCCGCTAGCATCAATTACTACCTCCGTCAAGCCCCAAAAATCTCTAATTTCATATAAAGAGCCATATCTAGGCCTATTTCGACAAGACGCATTTTGATCCTAGTCTGATTGATCACGTGTGAGCTATTCGCATGCTTCAGTCAGGATAATTCTCATTTGATGTTCAAACCAGGCTTTTGACGGCGATCTTTGTCGCAG
Source organism: Adranes taylori (assembly GCA_009867245.2). NCBI lineage: Eukaryota > Metazoa > Arthropoda > Insecta > Coleoptera > Staphylinidae > Adranes > Adranes taylori. The sequence goes on from WYDF02323586.1 coordinate 18,410, forward strand.
TATAAATAACGGTTTGTTCTCACAAGTGCCATAGCAAGTTCGACAAATCCGACCAAATCCATATATTTTAAAACATTTTTTTCTGTCAACAACGAACAAATATATAGCTAAATTCCACCAACTATTTTCAGCCAAATCTCCCGACTGATCATCTTTCTATTTTCCATCTATTTCTGTTCGCGAGAAATAGAGGGAGGCCCACCGCAGAGCGTTCCAGGCCAACAACGATAACCGAGATCTCTCTCCAGAACGTCCCGTGGAGTTGCGCTGTCCACGCACTCCACGCTACCTAGTAGATAACAATCCGCCAACTCCATCCACGCTGACGGATCTACCACCAAGCCAGAAAGAAGCCCCGTGGCCGCGCTACGACTCGACACTACCGCCGACAGAATTAACCGACGTAGCATTGCCGCCAACCACCGGAAAAGGATGGTTGTATCCGGTCACCCAAGAGACCCACCGCCGACGACTCTTCCGATGCGTCTTCGGCGACAGTGTTTGAATTGACATCATCTTCTCGTTCGCTGTGACATCGCCAAATCCAATCGTCACATACCCGTACCAATAGAACGATCCACGCATTACCAATCCAGCCGACATCACTCCGAAAGTCAATATCTATCTCAATAACAAGCTTTTTATACATTAGTTCGAAAACTTTTATCTTGAATATTTTTGCTAAATGGTACCGAAGACATCGTAATTTTCTTGCATTATAATTAGAGACTAATAAAAATTGTCAGTCCAAAATAACGACGCGATTAAGAATCAACAATGAATTATAAATAGTTAAAAACAATAAAATCCAAGTTAAGCTCTGTACAAAAAAATTAGTTTGCCTGCTTCGAAAATCTGTTGTTTTGTATTGCTATCCTAGTCACCTATATATACCTACTTAGCATAATAATTAAAATTGGCCAGATTCGATAAATCAGCCCACCTTGAAAGATCATAAAAATATACAAAATAAGTTTCATGTAATAGCATTTATTTTATAGAAAATTATAGTCCATCAGACGTAAATAAATTTGTATTTTATTCCGAAACTGCTATAACCTAAAACAAATTTAGATCCACCACTGACAACAGAATTTGTTAAATTACAATATTATTTTTGTGTAGATCTCATCAAATGTAATATATTTGCGCCTATAACTTTTCTCGTATATACTCCTGTTTATTACTCGTGTTTAAACGTTTTCAAATTAACTAATTTGAAAATTTTTAAGGTACTAGAGACTATATTTTTGGAATTATTAAAGTTGCATCTCTCAAGTGGACATTGTTTATTAGTTTAAAAAGATTCTAAGAGAATCACGAGATCATAATATATAAAAATATACAAGGTTTGACTAATAAGTTTTTAAAAATATTTTTTATTGCTCAATGTCGACTTAGTATATTCAATTGCTCACTGTGTCTAAATTGAGATGTCATGGTATTATATGTTTCCCAAGATTCATTTTTCCAACTCTTAGAAAAAGAAAATATTTGGATAATGCATTTTTTCCATGTCAAATTACTGCAAAACTAAATTAGCGTTTCTTGAACTACCCTGCTAAAAAAATTAACAAAAAAAAGGATCATAGAACAATGTTCTGTTATTAAAATTTTTATCTTTTTCTAAAAGTTTAAAAAATCTTTTATGTACGATATAGTTATGTACGTAGTGCATATAGGTATATGAAAATATAGGATTCATCTAAATTAGCATATTCTTGAGTTGAAAAAATTGTGTTTTAAAAAATGTTCACTTGTGTATAGTTTGTACACTTGTGTATAGTTGCTGCTACCAGGTTTAAGGACAATTTGTTAGAAATACTACATATTCAATTTTCCAAAGCATCAGCTTAAAATAGGAGGCTGAAATATTTTTCGTACAACTTGTCCATAACTACGTTCAAATCATCTGAATATTTTTCACAGAAGCCGACGTTGCCACGTCTACATTTGAGATTTCTGATGAAATCTCCAGAGCCATTACAAAAATATTGATGTAAACGTTGTCAGATAGACAATTTTGTTTCTGATTGAAACATTTGTTAAGATAAAGACTTAACTGAACCAAAATTTTTACAAGTTTTGCAAACATTGTTGCCCCATTTCTCATAAATGTGTTCTCAACTTTTTTTGTAATTTCTGTATCAAAAGATCCATTAATAGTAAAACGATACAGATTGTTTAAAGCTGGCCAATTCAATTTTATAGTAATTTCACCTTGAAATAATTATATTATATACAACATTGTTTTTATAAAAGTTGGAAAAAGATCTTTAGAAACTTGAAACCTGAAGTCTAAAAGGCCTCACATTTGGCAAAGTAGCAAACACATTTTGAGTAATACAATTTTTTTTAACATTTTCGTAACACCTTGTATTTTTTACATATTACAATAGGTCTTAAGATTCTCTTTAAAATCAGCCGGCCTGAAAATATAAAAGCAAAAACTCTGTGGGAATCCAAGATTTTTTGCCAGATTCGAACACTAAATTTCCAGCAATTTAAATATATTACGCGTATTTTCCATTTACTATTTTTCGTGGGAGTTATGTTGTCGTGTTGTCGTGGGAGTTATGGCAGACGTTGAGATGTAATTAGGCGGTTATTTCTATTATAAATCATCAACTAAGTAATTGGAATACCTTAAGTTATTTTGATTTTATTCCAAGTAAATAATTTTATTCAATGTAACAACAACCAATGTAATAACCCATTTTCATTTAACAACAACCTAAGAATGAATTAACTTTTATTTATATGTTTACTAGTTTTTGTATTTACTTACAAGTTGAGACTAAAGTTTATCGTTGGAAAATAAATCTTTATGCAAATCTAATAAACCATATCAGTACTGTATTTTGTTATATTGTCAGTGAACCAATCCTTTATTAATTACTATCAAATTACGATTAGTAATTAAATATTGCATAGTCATTATTTTGTTTATTTTCGGCTTGGCATAATATTGTGTTGTATCAGTATTAACATTTATATAGATTGAACAAATTTTAATCAGACTTGTTTTATTATTTACCGAAGTTTGTAAATCCAAAATAATTGTTATGCCATTTAAAACAATGTATTTTGTTGGTAAAAATATTTTAAAACATAAGTTCTGTTTTAATTTTAACTGTGCTCTAAATAAAACAATAATTAAAATGATACCATCTTCCGGTAGAATTTATTTTGATTTAACAGTAACTCATTTATCCCGTTGAAGCTACCTCAATTCCGTGTCACAAAATTTGACGTGACAATATAAACAGGCGGAGTAGTTGAAAAATAGGAAATACAAAGAATATAATTTAATGAGTTTATCGTGACTCCGACAATGAGATACTTTTCCGATCAGGCGTTTTATTTCAGGGTTTTAATTTCCGCTCAGGCGTGTTGAACCATAAGAACAAATAAAACCTTTAAAATTAGAATATTAAAGTAATGCCATGTTTGTTATTGAACAAATAGGAAATCTAATTTAAAAATTTACCGCACTTGTGGTAGCTTGGAGAGAATATTAGAACAAATAGAAAAAAGTATTAAACAAGAAATTAAACTTGAATTGTTAAATAAGAATTAACCTTAAAATTAGGGCTGGTTTAATTTACCAATATGCCCTTAATGATTTATATATATAATTTAATATTAGTTTAATAAAGTAAATTGATTTAGAGTACTGCGCAATCTATTAAGAATTGTTGCAATAACGTATGGCATTTAAGATTAGGTCAAAATAAGACGCGAAGTTCTAAATGATAACGTTAAAAATTAACTCAATTATATCTACAAATATTTAACAACTCATTTGTTAAATTCGCATAATGGTTCATTTTCCAGCGGTAAATTTTATTTTCAATATATAGGTAAATATAAAAACTAGTAAGCAACAGTTGTTTGCTTACTAGTTTTTATGCTTACTAGAAAATTAGTTACATTGAAATAAAATTATTTATTCAAAATAAGTTTCAGTTCCGTAATCAATATTATAACAAATTTAATGTCTCCGCATATTTGTACATCTGTCATAATTCACACAAAAACATTGACCAGAAAAATACACATAAAAAACTTTAAGTATGAACTCGTCAAAATCTAATAATTTGAATTTCTACAGAATTTGGCGTTTTATATTTCCATGTCGGCCCATTTGGCGATATTTGGTACGAAGTTTTTCGGCAAATGTTTGTTGCATCTCACCTCTGCTTTCTGGAAGTCTATTACTTAAATTATTTTTCCATTACCTCTCTCTAACACATTGGGGCACAAAACTTATATGCGCACAAAAATTACTTTTTTTCCCTCTGCTTCTAGCATCTCGCAAGTTTCTCACTCGCCTACAAGGTGCCTAGCGTGCGATAAAATTATTATGCGTGCATATTTCAGATGTGAATCTCTATTTCTCTTAGATCATCTATTTAAAATATTTAAAGATCTCTACAATAGACTCCAAAGACGTGAATACGTCTAAAATCTTCTTGGAGTTATATTTATTAAGTTGCAAGCTTGCAAGAGTATCATCTTATTTGATTTTATAAAATGTAAAATATTTCTTTCTATATTTTTTTAGAAGGAAACTGAGTTTCAAAGCTAACTCAGTTCCACGTCACAAATTTAAATGTGACAATATCTTTGTTAAAGACAGCTGGAAATTATTATTTTCCGAGAAGACATATCATCACACATGAAGGTTTGAACTTGAACAACTCTCCCCCGTGAATCCACCGGTGACTATTGTCTTAAAAAAATACATTTCAATAAATATTTGAATCCATGTAGTGTTTTTAATCTTAATATGTTGTCAAACAGTAAAATAACTAAGCAAAGCAAAAATTTTAAATGCAAAAAACGTCCGCCTTCGCCACATGGCGGTGCTGTTCGTTTAAGCGCTAATCCATTGTTACCCTAAAGAACTATTAAGATAATTGACTTTAATCGATAAGTAATCATAATGACAATGTCAAAATTAAATAGATCAACTTTTGGTTTATGCAGCAAATAGTAAAACTTTTGACTGCCAGTATATGAACTATGCGCTGGCAGGCGCGCCCACAAATTTTCTTCCTGTTTGTTATGAATTTTGATGTTGACATTTAATTTTTAATATGATATGCTAATAATATGATATTACGTGAATAAATTTATTTTTTTAAAATGACATTTTGGATACTTAATTTATGTTACGAAACTATTATTTTTATATATTTTTTTTAATTTTTAGAAAAATTTTGTGTTTTTTTAAAAATTCTATTTAATATATGACAATTCAAATTAAAAAAATTTAACTTCTATTAAAATATTAATTCAATATAATTTCCATAAGTTTCAAATAACTACATTATCGTAAAAAAATATTTTAATAATAAGCTAAATTGAGTTTAGACTAGGAGTTCATTCTTCGAATGCTTATAATATTTACATTCCAAATTTCTAATCCAAATAATGTTTGATATCACATTCAATGATAATATTTTTGATAACATTTCGCGTATCTAAATTATTTGAGCTAACATGAATACTTGAATAATTTAATGATATACGAATACAAGGAACATAATTCGTCGCAATTAATTTAAACACTTGTATTTTAAGCAACGAATTAAAATAATATTTGAATAATTCATCATATAATTGCGAAGCTAATAAATCACGCATCAAGCTCACGCTAGTCACGTAGTTTGTTCAGAGTCGTATGAAAAGTAAAGTTGGCATATTAGCACATTCATATATATTATATTTCTATATTAAATATATAGCATATATATTTTCTTTAAATTTATGAAATTGTGTTTATGACAGAAATTAATATAAGTAGGTTAAACAATACTGGTCTACCAAATTGAAATTTCAGATGAGATTTAACTATGAAGAAATTAGTTTTAATGGGTATGTAATATCAACAATAAAAAAAACTGTTTTGAAACAATGGCCTGTTCAAGATGTATGGCGCCATTTTACCCAAGGATTTTCAGCATCTTCTTTATTAGCATACTGGTCGCAACGTTTAGAAAACCACGAGCTTCCTCGCTAAGCCACAAGCCGGATGCTGATATAAATGACCAGTGTTGCCTTATCTCACATACTTCTCATTAAGGTGTTGTAATACCTATAAATCAGCAACTGATACAAAACGTCATTTACCCATTTCACCTATATGTAATGTTAGTTGCATTTAAAAACTAATAATTCATGATACAAATTCTCATTTCTAGCAGCACCCCGCTTGTGGCTTAGTGTGGAAGGTCGTGTGGCTTTCTATACGTTACGATGGGGATACTAGTATAGAAGATGCTAAAGATCCCTTATAATAATGGGTAAAATGGCACTATACATCTTGAACAGCCCATTTTATTAAGACATTTGTAGTGATTTTTGATATTACATACCATTTAAAATTAATATCAAGTACAAGAAATGATAGCTTGTATACATTTTGTATACTTACATATTATTTACTGATAACTCCAACCAACTTGCCAGCAGTTGCAGATATTGGAATTTTTACTAACAAGGCTCTTTTTTAACGATACAATGATACAAATACACGCTTTTAAGCGTGTATTTGTTAAATTCCCACCATCTTAGTTATATAAAAATAATTACTGCGAAAAAATCTTCTGCATCTGTCTGCCAAATTAAGATTTAATCGATTGAGTAGTTTATCTTTAAACAGCAGTTTATCTTTCTCAGTAGTTTAACTTCAAACGCACACACATCGACGCAAATTACAGTTTGAAAAATACTGACTAGTCAGATTGAGTACAAAAAAAAATTATTATGCTGAATTGTTTTTTATTAAACTCTCTGTCATTTACGTATAAATACTTTATATTGATGTGAATATACCAAGCCTACTAAAATTTTCAAAAAATCTAAATATGAATCATATATCATCAATATACCTAAACGCACTGCGTGCATATATTTTATTATCAAAGGTAAAAACACAAAACAACTAGGTTAACTTGTTAAGCAACATTCTTTTCTTTTTTTAATATAGTCTTCTAAATAGCTTCAGTGGAAACAAAATCCATTCCTCGTACCTTACACATAAATACATTACGTGAAATTTAATTTACAAGACTTTGGTTGTCTTTTCTAATAAAACCGACAATAAATTCACAAATAATTCTACATCATGGCAATTTGAACACGTTTTCAATCAATCACTTCATATGACAGCTTCTTAGCAAATAAAAGAAAATTATATTATAATGTAAATATTTTTTTATACATTCTCTGAAAAAGCGGTGACGGCCCTGTATCTATTGGTCTCTTTATGGCATATAGGTATCTGCACCACAGTGTGCCATGCTGCGCCAACCCATGTCCGAGGCAATCACAATAGCAAACAATCGAGCGTGTTCTTTTAACAATTTTTGTATTAGACTAATCAATCATTTCAGTAGTACGCATTAATGTTTAATTTGAATTATGTAGGTAGTGCGTAAACCCTATATATCTACTTTATGTTATATACGTGAATTTAATGGATCTATATATGTATACACGAAGAAATAAAAGCAACAAACTACTTTTCATGGAAGTATAGCTATAAAATATAGAAAATTGCGACCATCATATCTAAATCATCTTATTTATTTTGGACTTTAATTTGCCATTAATTTTATGTATTTGATAAGTTATAACAAAGAAGCGATATGAAAGGATGTGTCAAATAAAAAAACAAAAGTGAATAAAATATTAAAACCCCTAAATCGTTAATCTGTGTTATATGCGCATCGGTTCCTTTTCTTAAGCAACAGCCACACAATGTAGATTTACTAATCTCTCCTTGGTGATGGCAAGCAAAAGCAGCTAATTGGTAGCACTAGTAACCAACGTGCTGAAACAATTCACGCTAGTATACAAACAGCAACTGGCAGTGCAGCGAAATTGGTAAGAGGTGGTAAGAGATGAAAGGTAAATAAGTTCGAGATTGGATCGAAAAAACAAGAAATTAGAAGCTTCTTCAAGATTAATAAAAGTTGCCGCGAAAATCGACAGCATTCCAGTTCCAAATAGTTTAATAACTAACGCTGACTACTTTTAATCACATTGCCACGTAGGGAAAACAATGGATGAAATTGAATGTGATTTGCTAAAAGCAAGTTAGCTTTGGTTTCATAAGTTATATTTCAACAAATTTAAAATGCATTCTAATTTCGTACCGAAAAATAGTGGGTTGAATTGAATATGATTTGCTATAAGGAGGTTACCCTCTGTTTCATAAATTATATTTCAAGAAATTTAAATAGATTTCAAATTATAGTATATTTAAATAGTTTATAAAAGTTCTAAGAATTCTAGATATACGTGTTCAACAAAATTCACCTGCGTCCGCTTCGTCATCATATGATTTTACGCAGTAGAATTAGAAGGCTCCAGCAAGCGCAGATTCTAGGATGTCTGTAAAAGATCATTTCAAGCATTGGCTTATGGGCATTAAAAATTAGTTTGTCATAGGCTTAGGTAGTACAAGACTCAAGTTGTTTTATTAAAAAGTTCCAATTTAAAAAATAATTAGAGATATATTAATTACTTAAATCACTTTAGTCAATTTAAAGTAACAATTGTGATAAATAATTGATAAAATAAAATAAAACATTAAAATCGTTTGATCAGACTTTGCGTTAAGTCATAATTAAGTAGTTAAATATACAATCTTACGTTCGAGTGTCACACTGTATTACCAAGATCACTGGTTATATTTTAACTTGGAACTTTTTAATAAAATGACTTGGGTCACGTCCTACTTAACTCTATGACAAAATAATTTTTAATACGCCTTAGCCAACGCCCGAAACGATCTTTTATAGACATCCCAGAATCTACGCTAGCTGGAGGTTTCTAATTCTACTGCATAAAATCATACGATGACGAACCGGACGCAGTTGCAGTTCTTGTTGAACAAGTGTACCTAGAATTCTTAGAACTTCTACGAGCTATTTATATTTAATACTATTTTAAATTTCTTCAAATATAATTTATTGACTAAGCTCCAAGCAAATTATAATATATTGTACCCATATTTTTCCGTACGTGGCAATACAGTTGATTTACTTTGAAAATATAATTTAGATAATATATTTCATTTTGATAATATAAATAATCTATATAAATAAAAATGAATGGCTAAATGTGGTGCTAAGCACAAAACTCGAGAATGGCTGAACCGAATTCCTGCAAGTTTATTTCATGGGCAATACAACAGAAGAAATTGATCAGCGTTGTGCAAGTAACAGTTCAGTCAGGAGATCTATTGTAGAACAATTACAAACTTCGTTTCATCAACACAATCAATTGATTACATTGTTTAAAACTGCACTGGATCTTATGCCAACTGATAATCATAAAATTG
>WYDF02323587.1:0-14297 GCA_009867245.2 Adranes taylori
GCGAACACAACTTATCACAGCGGGAGCACGCTGCTAACTGATTCACTGACCGTGGTGGGCGTGGCCGCGCACGCGCGTTCTAGGTACGCCACTGGTAGAAGTGAAATTAATTCATCTACTAAAAAACCCACCCCACTAATGGTCACAAAAAAATAACATCACAATATGAACAAAGTTTATTTTTGTCATGATTGCGACTGATTGCATATGTTTTAAATAAATTAGTGCAATGCAATTTGTGAAACTAATCATGCTAAGATGCAAGACGTAGATTAGAATAAATTTACGACGTAGAATAGATTAGATTAAATTTTTTAAATTTATCAATTCAATACATAATACGAGTACAAGATAATATAAGAAATATTTTTTAACAGTCATGATACATAATTTAAAAATACATTCCCTGACTTTCTAAATTACAGTTTTCATAAAAGTGGAGATAGAACAATGAACCAGTATAAAACTAATAAAGAAGTTAGAACTGATAAATTTATTAGATTATCGCAGAATCCGTGCTCCTACGGGAATATATAAATTCTACTCCTCTTGAACATAGTACCTAAATAACGCGCAAGATGGGAAAGATTCAAGCTTATGATAAGTGTAACAACAACTGTATTCATGTTCGAATAGAATCCAAGTTAAGCGAACGAATTGTGCAAGAACAGGCCAAATATTGTTGCGAAAAACTTATTTAAATATTAAAATATGTAATCTCGATTTATTGCTTGGACTTGGTGTAGTGAATTTGTTAAAAATTCAGAAGTTTTGGTCCACCGTTTTATTGTTTACAAAACAAGTTTGTGCTTCATTTCACGCCATATTCATGAGAATTTAATTTGTGTTTGGATTTGTTTTAATGGATTTGTGAATTTTAATATCGTAGAAGCTATATACTCTATTCTTGTTCGTGCCTTACCTAGAGGATTTTTGAAATACAGTAGACGCCGCTTAATAGAATCACTTCGTGACCGGATCAAAGTAATTCTACTAATCGACTGATTCCAGTAAGCGAAGGAGTAACGGCAGAGTAAAAACGTACAAACTAACATTCAAGAAGCCAGTACACTTCCATACGTACATTTCATATATATATACAATTGAGGGTAGTGGACTCCTCGCCTTAAAATAGCTAGGGCATCTATCATCTCCTTGATTGATGGTGGCTACTGGTGCTCCTCTTTTTCCTTCTCTTCTTCTATTCCTTTATCTCCGCTCCGCCTCACGATTCATCACCGCTTTGCAAATTTCTTCATCAGTGATGGTAACAGCTGTTTAAAGAATTCTATCGATATTTATCCATTCTTCAAAGCAATCTTTAGACAGGTCAGTTGGCTTCGGAACAAGGAATTTCTCTTCTTTCAGGAGTTCAGTGAACCCAGTGTCCCGGAAGAAGTGCCTAATTGTTGCTCCTGCCACTTGATTCCACGCCTCATTTGCCAAATATAAGGCACCCTAAGGACAATTATTTTTTTGGCGATTTCTTGTGCACGAGCATTTTTACGATTTCAATTACTTTGTCAATCACATTCAGCACGTTCTTCCTCACTCCGCCCTGTAGTGCAACTTGAATGTTCTGATAATTCTTTGATCACAGGGCTGAAGTATTGTGGTTGAATTAGATGCCAAAAAACAATCTTGATGTATTGTAAATTCAGATCAAACACAAGAGATGTGCAATTGTCGATTAGCAATAAAATGTTCCGCCGAAGTTGCTTATCCCAATTAACAAGCCAATCTTTGAAAATAGAACTAGTCGCCCAAACATTTGAATTAGCAAGCTTCTTTTTCTTTCCACTCATGGTGGCGCAACAGAGAACGGAGAACGGCGCTCTTTGCAAGTTTTTGTTCCCTTGGCTTTTCAGTCTTCATGTTATACGTGTGCTCCAGAAAATAAAGCTCACTTTCGTCAGCGTTATACACGTCCGATGGGAGATACTGAGCAAGGGCGTTGGCTATTGCTTTTCCAACCATACATTGGATGACTAATGATCAGCTTCGCCCATGTACCTTAACATAACAGATTTCTTCCAACGAAGCTTTCTCGCGCAATAGCGGTCCGGATTGCCTTGCGTCCTTTTCCCTCGCATTATCCGCGTAATAATAGGAACGAGTATAGCGTTGATAGATAAGAGTAGGGGACTTAAGTAATATTGATTCGAATTGGTTTGCCGTCGCGTGGAATCTGCTGTTGCTTTACTGAAATGTGTGTAAGACCGTAGCACGTAATAATTAACGAGTGAGTGGCTACATAGAGACCCGTAGAACAGAACAACAGTTGTGTAGTGACTCACGCCTATAAATAGCGCAGATTTATATAGAATATTTTAGTTCATTACTTGAACACGAAACTCCAGAAGTATACCCCGCTTTTGCATGCTTCCCGCATGCTTTGCATGCTAGTTGTTTTGTTGTCATATCACCGCACGTTTGTACCACTTGGATATACATGCACCGCTTGTATGCCTCTACTATATAATGCGTTACTATTTTTTGACATTTGCTAAATAGACTTTTAATTTTGTATTGCTTTCGTTGATTGTATTTTGAAGATCAATAGACGTATTTTGATGTGTCTTTAATACTGCTTCACTAACTAGCAGTATGTTTGTTTCAGCTGGCTGCAAGATCACGAACAAGACTTGTAGCTACTCATGTCCGGAGGAACAACAAGATCAGTTCCAGCGTGCGGTCTCACGTTAAACTGACCTGGCGCTCAAGACTCACATTTCCGGAGGATGGTATATTCTGAAATAATTAAGATATTTCTTTACGTCATTTGTAACTACGCTAGGACTCCCCATTAGCAGCGTTGCGAGTGGGAGTCTCTTTGAGGCAGCAATTCCCTCGTTGTTTATAAGCGTTGGGAGACGTACAATATTTGTTTTTTTGTTCTCAAGGCAAATATCCCTACTTTTGCGAACAGTATTAGGATTAGTGCAAATTTTAGTTCAATTTTATTTCTACGCGGTTTATCACTGGCTTTGAAACACCTACAATTGTCGATATCTGTCTCTGCGAAGGGTCTGTATTCAGCAAACGAGTTTTAATTGTAGCGATTTTTCTTGGAGAAATATCTGCACTCTTGCCCATACTGAAAAATCGTTCAGTTCAATTTTAATAAGGGTAAGAGTAAATATATAACAATTCTTTTTATTTTATTAATAATGATAGAATATGAAAAAACATACCTTAAAAATAAATTTTAGCGACAGGACTGAGCTATAAATTCCTTTTGCACACTTTCATATCCAACAACATCACATGTTCACTAGCGCAGGCCCTATAGTTTTGGTTGCCACCCTTTGTAACTTACAAATAAGAAAAGACTTACAACTTACAAATATATAATAAAAATGGGCACTAAAAGCAAGATTACTTAACTGAATTTCATTAATCCGTCAAAGACCGTTTTCCTCACGATTAACGACAAAAAACCATATTTTTAATTGCCTAAATGAAAATAATTGAATATGTATTTTCATATTGCGTAGAAATGGTGGAGGTGCCGGGATTGTATCGTATTTCAGCATTTCTTGTACGAATGCACCTCGAAAATTGGCGCGATCACGATTTCAAATTATTTATAAACAAGTGAGACTCGTTTTTGGAATTTTGAGTCAGAATTCCACACACGAGTGGCACCCGTTGTTCGGCGATAAGTGGTTAAGAAGCACTTGCGCACTTAAAAATAACTGAAAAATTGTACTGTCCCTAATATTTTGGCAATCTATTGTAGTATTACATTGAGACGACTACTAGCCTGGATAGCATGTTGCAATTAGAACAATATGTATACGCATAGGCAGAAACCTATATTCAAAAATTAAGTGCTCTAAATTTTTAATCATCACAAAATACTTAAAAATTAAGTTTATGAAATTCAATATAAATTGAACGGATTGCAAAAAGACAACGAGAGTGATAAACGAAAAACTATGAAAATCCGAGAGTTTGAAAAAACTTCAAGCGCATTGTTTTTGTGGTTTACACAGCTCCGGAGCAAAGGAAGTCCAGTGAGTGGGAATATGCTGCAGGAAAAGGCTGCTGAATTCCACGAAAATTCTGAGAAGAATTTATAGCAAGCAAAGGGTGGCTACATCGTGGAAAACAAGGTTTGGAATCAGAGAGCAAAACATTTCTTGTGAGAAGTTATCATCCAATCATGCCATCGTACTACAGTTCAAGGACGAATTTGAAGCTTTGATTAAAGATTGAGATTTCTCACCTCAACAGATTTTTAACTGTGACGAAACGGACTTGTACTACCGTAAGCTTCCTACAAAAATACTTGCTTCTAAAAAAGAGGCTTTCGATCCTGGTTTTAAAAGGTCAAAAGATAGGGTCACACTCATGGCTTGCTCTAATCCTAGCGGGGATTGTATGATAAAGTTATTGATGATAGGGAAATCTGACAAGCCCCGTACTTTTAAAAATGTGTCTATTGCTAGCCTGTCTGTGCTCTAGAAAAGTCAGAAAAATGCATGGATGGACGCTAAAATTTTTAAAGACTGCTTTTGCACTGACTTTGTGCCACAAGTTGAAAAGTTTTTAAAACGATTTAACCTGCCCGAAATGCGCTTTTAATAATGTACAACTGCCCTGCTCATCCTGATACAGAATAAATGGTTTCTGGCGATATTAAGACCATAATTTTACCCCCCAACGTTACGTATCTTCTCCAACCAATGGACCAAGGTGTCTTGGAAAAACTGAAGCGTAAAAACGCCAACTTTTGAAAAGCCTCATTAGTTGATGAAGGAAAACGACGCCGTACAGACTCTTAAAAAACTTACAATGAAAGATGTTGTTTTGATGTCAGCTGAGGCATGGAACGAGGTGGAAAGTTATTAAACGTCACGGAAAATCAAGAAACTGAAGACGACCTGAGCCTTGCACAGCTAGCAGATGAAACAATCACTGAAAACGTTGTTGGCGAGTGGATCAACGCAGACCAACAATTGGAAGTGACTGATGAGATGATAGTACAGGGAGTGAATGTAGAGGCTAAAGAAACTGAAAGTGACAATGAAGACATTGAAATGAAGAATGAGAAAGTCAGCCACTGTGAAGGATGCAAAGCGATAGAAAGGCCATCGAATACATAGAACAACAGTCAGAGCCAACTTCAACAGACCTTCTACTGCTACGCCGATTCCGTGAAATAGCGGCAAAGAAGCGAGCGAGTTCCATTAAACAGAAAACAGTTATAGACTTCTTCAAGAAATAACGTTTTTAACTGGAACATGTGCTGTATGTATTATATCTTTTTTTCATTTTGTATTTGTATTTTTATTTTATTTTTATTTGTACGTCATTTTCTCATTTGATAATACAGTAGGTGCCTTTTTTCACATTATTGACCACATTTTCATTCATTTCACCAGCTTACCATACGTTTCCCTCTCGATTTTTGACCGGGTTTCCCTCCGATTTTTCGATTATCCGAGGTATCCTCGGTCAACATTACCTCGGATAATCGAGGTTCTATTGTACATATAAAATATTGTGAAACCAAAAGTTAATTTTGACTTAGATCGTTCTGGACTTGGTCGCAACATAGCAGTAGTAGGAGAATAAAAAACGGATATAGATAGGACAACTCTCCCATTCTCAAAGTCCCTTTCACACCATAAATTCACAAATTCAACACGAGTTTACATAAAGATAACTATTTTCGCAGCGAGTTGTTTTTTATTCGATAATAATATTATCTTTTATATAGGACACATAAAAATATTAGAAATTTCGCTTTTATAAGTGTCAATAGGGTTTATATGGATCTATTTGAGGGAAACAGAAGGAAACACTGAAAATGTTAGTGAATCAGATGAAAGGGAGAACTGGAGAGATAAAGGTATAGATTATATTTACGAAAGGACCATTAAAAAAGAAATAAACATTAGCGATACGCTACAACAGTCCACATATTCATTAAATGAGCTGTTTCTCAAAATAAAATACAAACTCTAAAGGAGAAGTATAAAGCAAGGGACTTATTCACCTGGAAAACGAAGGCACCAAAAAAGTGCATAGAAAATATACCACAAATGGCAAAAGTATAATTACTATGTTTCCGCACAAAGTAGCTACAATTCAAGGCACTGGCTTTCGAAAAAGTACCTCCGTTTATATCGCGAGTCAAAGCCATATAAATATGAAGAGGTTGAGGGAGAGAATTGGAGGGTGCGGGTATAGATAGGAATTTATGTGATATGATAAAAAGGATGTATGAAGGGACTAAGGTACGAGCGGAAAAAGGAGTGAAAAAAGAAGTAAGGCAGGGGTGCCAGTTGAGTGCAAATCTATATAATATTTATTTGTCGGATTTAGAGTGCTTATTAAGGAATGGGCAAACAGAAAACAGAAATATGAACTTTAGGTTATGCGGATGACATAGTATTTATAGCGAGTAATGGGGACGAAATGGATGAAGTAATCTATAAAGTGATTGGATTATCTTGAGGAGATGTATGAATTGAATATGGAAAAGACAATAATAATGGTGCAAGAAAGAAGGGAAAGATGTATCGAACATGTGCTGGATGGTTGCACAAAAAGCCAAAATTGCTCTGGAGAGATTAAGTTGTACCAGGTAAGAGCGATTTGGAGATTTTGTGAAAATGAGGGAAAATGATTTGGTTATGGATGTAGTATAAAAAGTAGAATGATGTATGGGCCGGATGAAGGGTAGAAATTGAAAGAATGCAGGTGCAATATATAAGAAGAATCTTAGATATAGAAAAATCAGTGATAAGCGAAATTATTTTAGATCATGTGGACAGGTTTAAATATTGGGTGAATGGCTTTAAGAAAATGATAAAGTATGAATCAAAGGTGATGAAAGATGAATAGAAGAGAATGGTAAGAAGTGTATATGAGGATTGTATGGATGAATGTAGAAGGTAGATAGGTGAATAGGAATGGATGGGGAAGAGAAAGAAAAAAAAAACAAAACCTTATGAAAGATCGATGGTGTCTTGGGAAAAGAAGATGAATGAAGGGCAATGTGCGATTGGAAAGCAAAAAGTGAAAGACATTGAGAAGCGGGGAAGAGACGAGAGGATAAGAGCTAGTAGATTTAAAAAAAAGGTAAAAGTATAAAAGAGTGGAAAGAAGAATGATTGGATATTTATTGTTTGCGTTAAGTATGAAGAGTAAGTCGTTGATAGCTAGGTTTAAATGTGGGAGCGTGAAGAGATGGAATAGATGTATGAAGATATGAGAAAATTCAGGATATGTGGTTTGGAAAAGGTTGAAAGCATTCGGTCAATGAGTGTGTGGGCATGCCTTGGGGTAAAAAAGAGCTGGTAATGGCACGGGATTGGGAGTTGTGTTTTGGAGAAGAAGAGAAGAGCCTGGAAGTGATGATAAAAGTATACAGGTTGGAAAGGTATAGAATGGAGTTTTGTTTTATTTTCGTAGATATTTAAAGGAATTAAATGGATTTTTTTATATTTATTTTAAGTTGGAAGAAAGTTGGCGTTGTAGATTTCCTTCCCCGTGACAGAATAAGGATTTAAAAAATTATTTTATTATGTGTTTTATGATTTTATGGCCCTCTTTATATATGATTTTAGGCAATATTATGTGAAGCAATTTCTATTTTATTTTCATGTAGATTTTGTATGTAATATTTATAAGAATAAGAATTTTCATATTACTTTTTATGCCAATAAAAGTTTCGTATTATTATTACGTGATTGTTAAAGCGCGTAGTATAGAGCCACGTTATCGTTTAACTGTTGATAGTCCAATTAAAACTACGTCAGAAAACTAACAGGATCTTGTTGATACTTCTAGAGCTTCTTCACCAAAGCCCGGAATAAGTTTATACGAAACGTCGCAAAATCATCCATACTCTGAACTTCCTAATAGTGACATACGTGACATACGTAACACAAAAATGTTTTATTTGTGCCAATTGTTTAATTAAAATTATCTGACAAGTTCACTGATGGCGACAGGGCCGGTGCATTATTCTTTCATCCCAGTCTTGCTTCTACGCATCCTTCAGCCTCTCTTCTACCTTATTATCAATATTATTGTATTATCAAATCATTTGTTTAATCACTTCATTCACTGCTCTCTTGACCAATCTAATACTTTCTTCCATAAGGTCTCAAAGTTTACCATTTTCTTAAATCTTGTTACCCAACACTTGTACCTATTAACTTGCTGCAACACAATATCCCCAGGTGTAGATCTATAAACTCCAATTATTCTCTTCAAGCATCCATATTGCACTCTCTTTTGTTTCCTCCCTTTAACATACAGCCCACACACCAGCCCCATATATTATTATACTTGTCACACACAGATTGAGAATCATAGTCCTCATTTTCACGATTCACCAAACTTTCTTTCACATATACATTTCATCCTTTCTCTCTAGCTTTATTTAGTCACCATTTTAAGATCCTCCGTACATAACCCATTTTGCGTGCGTCAACATATATCCTAAATATTTATATCTTTTAACCCGTTCTATTTTCTGTCGTTCTATTTCAAAATTATCCTTTTTGCTATCACGCCCGCACTTTTTACACGCCATTGCCTTTCCTATATTCAATTCCAAGTTGCCCCTATTCATGTACCTCTTCACTCTTTTTATCATTTCTACCATTTCTTCTTTTCTATTAGCCATATACACAAAATCGTCAGCGTAACTCAAAGACCATATCTTTCCATTCCTTAATTTTGCTCCCCCAGATTAATACCAATTCAAAATCGGACCTACATATATATATTAAAAACTTGCATCTTTTAAGAAACTGTCATTTGTTATTTTTTTAAAAATTAAATGACAAGATACCAGTAACTACTAAGAACAGTTACAATAAAATTACATAGACCTTTACCTAGTTAAACCATCAGTTGGACAGGTATTAAAAATTATGCTGACTGAAACATCTTCATTTGAAACACGACGGGTGTTCGTATGATAAGTATTCCTGTGCGCTTCAAGAGATTCATGTTACGAATGTAAATTGCACCTTCTTATAAATATACGTAACATAATCTAAGCGGGTATTTATTTCTTTCATGTTAGTAAAAATAAAACCTGTAAGCTTATTTCTCGTTAGGAACTTTACTATTGAAATATTTTCCATACATATAATTGTGCCTCATTATCTTGTTAATTTATTTATGTTGCGATGTTAAGAAATTGAAAACGATACTTTGATAAGGAGATAATATTTTTCTACGATGTTGGTAACCCTTACATCTGAGAAATAAAAATAATGTTAACGAGAAACATAAAAATGTAGAGTGAGGTACTGACCAGAAAAATAAAGCAGATTAACATAATACCTATGTATTCAATTACAATTTTGACCGTAAAAATAAAATTATAACTATGTATTAATCGTGACATTCGAAGTATTTCGTGCATTAATGAATATTTCAAGCAGGCTATAATTAGAAACAGTATTTTGTCAATAGTTGTCTTGAGATAAAAGTATTTGAAAATAGAGTTGCCTCCGTTGAGATGGGTCTCACGTTCTCATGACGTACCGGTACCTGGAAGACAGTGTTCAACTTCGTAGAGTTGTAAGTTCATATGCCGATAAAACATAGCATAAAAATTTTGCAGATTTTTATCTTTCATATACATATACGTATGTAATACGTATAGGTATATGAAAGATATGGGATCCATGTTTTGAGAATTTTTCTATGCCACCTTAGTACGTCTCTTGTATTCAGATTAAAATTACGTAATTCAAAGAGGAGGTCATAAGGGACAATTTCTCATATGTCATAAGGGACAAATTTTTTTACAAATGTTGTTTGTAAAAAAATGTTTCTTGCTCAAAAAATTAAAAGAAGGGTCGATTTTTCGGTGTCTGTGCGTACGACTGTACTTACGTATGGACGAACGATAAAATATAGTACTCGAATTGAGTACATAGAGGCCGTTCGATTTTATTTGATTTTTTTTTCTAAAATCATAATTTAACATATATACAGTGTGTTTTTTGTTCTGCAAAGTTTGCGGTCTATTTTCTCAGAAACTTAACGATGGATTTTGATTAAATTTCTTGTATCGAAAGATCCCTTAAACTTTAAGGGACTAGCGAGTTTAAAAATCGCACATCATAGCATCGGAGTAATTTGACCTTGAAACAAAGTGTACTACTCTACATATCTGAGTTCCTATGTAAGTTGGAAAAATGAAACTTGAGGAACTTATATAAGACCACGGGATCTCAATTTTGCCTCGGTCTACAGTTCAATATACTGAACCGAGTTTAAGCATTAAAAAAATTCAAAAACTATTTAGTAACACCCTGCATATTTTCTTATATTTTGGTAGCCCTGGTGATTTGCTTTACAACGATACCACATATGATGGGTCTAACTCTTATAGTTCCAAATATGTAGGCCCTAATATCGTTCAAAATTCTTCATTTGTTATACGGAAATGATATGCACAACACATTATTTGATTGACAATTGTTTTTGCTTTTAAAATCTATCATCCCTTTGGCATTTATTTTCCCACGATCATGGCTGTATATTTTCAAATGAAACAAAAGAGAATTGGTTTTAATTTGTATTACAGTATATATACCAGGGCCATACAATTTTTTTGAGCGTTTGAGAAATTTCATAGAAGTTATTTGGAAAACTAAAAAATTTACCAAAAAAAAAATAGATAAAAAAATATAAATCTACATATATATACTTTAAAAATTATTCATTTGTTATA
Organism: Adranes taylori; assembly: GCA_009867245.2. Classification (NCBI taxonomy): domain Eukaryota; kingdom Metazoa; phylum Arthropoda; class Insecta; order Coleoptera; family Staphylinidae; genus Adranes; species Adranes taylori. Next base: position 10,721 of record WYDF02323587.1, read on the forward strand.
CGGAAACAGATTCTCAATAATAATACGTGATGCACAACATATACATATCCTATTATGGGATTGACAGTTGTTTTTCTTTTTCAAATCACTCGTACACATTGGTAGTTATTTTCCCACGGTCATATGACATATATTTTTTAATGAAACAAAAGACGATTGATTTTAATTTGTATTACATTATATATACCAGGGCCATACAAATTTTGATTTTGAGAGTGATAAATTTCATAGAATTTGTTTGAAAAATTAAAATAAGATTTAACTTCCTTATGTTTGTGTGTGTAAAACTCGAAAACTACACATCAGTTCAAATTAGTTCAAATCAGATAAAATCAGATAAGATCAGATCAAATCAGATAAAATCAGATAAAATCAGATAAAATCAGATCAAATCCGTTCAAATCAGATCAAATCAATTTCAGATCAAATCAAGTCAGATAGATAGGTCAACCAGATTGAGATCAACATTTGCAATTGAGTTGCTACGAACAAACAAATTTTTCTACTCGCTGTCCGCGCCGTAGGCAAGTACGGGAACTGGGGGATTAATGGGTAGGTGATTTCTAGGCCAGGCAAGTTTTAGTTAATTTTTTCTACTCGCAAATTATGTCAATAGTTTCCTTTTTAATATAATTTAGCATTATATGCCCAATTTCTCCAGAGCTAATAATCACCCAAGACACTTGAGTGGATTTAATTTTGCTTTTTAATATTCTTGAAGATATCTGGCTACTTTGTTGATACCCTTTATTCTTTGTAGCGTGCAGAGCGTGAACATTAATATTATTCAAGTGTTCCTCACCAGATAGATAGCTCAATCAGGATGAGATGAACTTTTCCAATTAAGTTCCTTCGAACAAATGAATTCTTCAGTTACTTGTAAATTATGTTAGAAGTTATTTTTTATATAATTGCATTATTTGCTCAACTGTTTCTCCAAGAACTGATAAAGGTCAAATCCCTAAGTTATTGGCGACTTTTTTAATACCCTTTTTTCTGTGAAGCGTTTAGAGCTTAAGCCAAATAGATATTCAAGAGTTCCTCACCAGATAGATAGGTCAACCAGAATGAAATCAACTTTTGCAATTGAGTTCCTTCGAAAAAAAAAAGACTTTTTCAATTGCTTTCCAAAGTTTTTTGTCAAATTATGTCAAAAGTTAGTTTTAAATATAATTTACCATTATTTACTCAACTGCTTTTTTATAAACTTATATCGCCCAAGACACGGGATATTCCTTCTTTCTAATATTGTTAAAGATATCTGGCGGTTTTGTTGATACCCTTTGTTCTCTCTAGCATCTAAAGCATAAACCAAATAGAAATTATTCAAGTGTTAATCTCTCAAGACACTTCTTTTTCTTCTTCCGATGGTACCACAGACCTTAGTGGACCTAAACCGCATCAATAAGAGTTTTTCAATCTTGCATCACCTCAGGTTTTGACCTCCATCTTCTGACCCCTATTCGGCCTTCCTTTACACCAGCGGTCGGGGAACTTTTTTAATCATTCCCCAAAATATTTTAAAATATTTTTGTGTAAGTCGATATTACCCCATCGCGAAGAGCAAAAAAAAACGAAATCGCCTCTTTTTACCATCTTTCATATTATTACTCCATGCCGAAGAACAAAAAAAAACGAAATCGCCTCTTTTTAGCATCTTTCAATATTATTACCACATGGCGAAGAGTTCATTTTTACCCTACAAAAGTTCATTTTTACCCCATTTTGGGTAATTTACCCCGGTTCCCCCACCGCTGCTTTACACCATCTAGCCATCTCATACGGGGTCTTCATTGAATCCTTGTCCCTTCCGGCTTTCCATACAGGGCTCTCCTAGCAAACCTTTCCAGCAACATTCCTTCTACGTGCCCTTGCCATCTTAAATGCCCTTTCTTAAGAATCGAAACTATGTCGGGTTCCCCGTATAGTCTCTTCAGTTCTTCATTATTCCGTAGTTTCCGTTCTATATTTATGCACACCGGATCACAGATTTTCTGAGAACCTTTTTTTCTGAGATTCCACCACCCACGATTCGCTGGCATATAGTACCTGAATTATACTGTACCTGCTTCATTATTGTCTTATATATTGTGATCTTGCAGCTCGGGATAGGTTTTGAAAGCGCAAGGCTTTCTGTACAGCGTACCGCCGCTATCTCGACGTAGATGTCACTATTTTCTGGCACTACTGATCTCACGTACTTAAACTTGTTACACGTTGGGAAACTATAGTTTTGGATTGGAATTTGTTTTTCTCATCGTCTGTTATGTCTGGATGTTCGCATGTATTTTGCCTTTTCCCGACTTATCTCCAGACCTTGTCGTTTAGCAGCCGTTTCAAATTTTACAAAGGCTTTTCCTAATGCCGCACTACACCTTGCCATTAAGAGCACATCATCCACGGTAGAGCACATCACCCAGGAGCTTCCAGGGTTGGTTCTGATGGCCCTCACTGCCTTCTTTATGCACAGGTTGAATATCATGTGAATGCACTAGATAGAAGTTATTCAAGTATTCCCTTTGTTCTTTGTAGTGTTCAAATCATGACACAGAGCAATACACTTGAAGGTATTTAATTCTTCTTCTTAAATTTGTTGAAGATGTGCGGCAGTTTTGTTGATACCGTTTGTTCTTTGTAGCGTTCAGAGCATGAAGCAAATTGGAATGATTCAAGTGTTCCTCACCAGATAGTAGCTCAACAAGATTGAGATAAACTTTTCCAATTGAGTTCCTTTTGAACAAAAGAATTGTTCAATTACTTGTAAATTTTGTCACAAGTTCTTTTTTATATAATTTAGCATTATGTGCCCAACTTCTCCAGAGTTAATAATGGCCCAAGACACTTGAATGGATTTAATTCTGCTTTAAATATTCATGAAGATATCTGGCTATTTTGTTAATACCCTTTATTCTTTGTAGTGTTCAGAGCATGAATCCCTTTATTCTTTGAAGTGTTCCTCACCAGATAGGTAGCTCAACCAGAATGAGATGAACTTTTCCAATTGAGTTCTTTGAAACAAATGAACTCTTTAGTTACCTGTAAATTATGTTAGAAGTTATTTTTTATATAATTTAGCATTATTTGATCAACTGCTTCTTCAAGTACTGATAAGGGCCTAAGACACTTGATCGGATTTCATTCTTCTTTTTAATATTGCTACAGATATCTGACTATTTTGTTGATACCCTTTGTTCTTCACAGCTTTCAGAACATGAGCCAGATAGAAATTATTCCAGTGTTCCTCACCAGAAGGATAGATACTGTTCCTCTCACTCAGTAATCCATCTATCCTTGAATTATCCTAGATATGTTCCAACCTTTAGGACACAAATGGCGTAATGTATCTTGATAAATTTGATATTTCTTGATAATATTATTTACAGTCAAGTGAAAATTAAGAATTAGTTTTAAAAAATCTCATAAACTTTTAAAACAGATTAAAAGGTTTCAATATATATATATATGCATCGGGTTATAACGTTTTCCGTCTTCCGATTCCAAATCTCCAACCGTCTCGGTCTCTCCAAGCCTCTCCCTCCAATCCTCTCATCCGGATCTCTCCGTCTATACCCTCTCT
>WYDF02323598.1:0-14296 GCA_009867245.2 Adranes taylori
TGACTGAACATGGTTTGAAATGTATGAAAGTATTTTAATGACGTGTATTCAGGACGTGTTTTTCCATGAGAATGTCGTGTTAGTTGTTTTATTAGTTCCCTAAGTTTAAATGCCCTATTAAGTGAATAAAGTGTACCATATACGTACATTTGGAAAACGTCCGATTTACATATTTTTTGTTTACAGTGGACCTAGACGTTCTATCGTACCACATGCGGCAGGAAGGATACCAGATAATTTTCCCGCGTACAACCCTTCCTTGATTAACTTGTGCGAGGATCTTTATAGTGATGCATACCAACTCGCACACGTCACTATTCCCTTTTTAAACTATAGGCCTCGTATAAAATCTCGGTTGAGCTCGAATCAAGACTTTGGATTGGTAATCATGCATCTTACCAATGCGCTACGGTACCCATATTACAGTCTTTACTTGAAAGATGAATTAGAGGTTACATGTATTCAGGATAATGCTTTTCTTGTACGGTTCCATTGGGTTTATTTTGTTTTTGTATACGAATTAATTATTTTTATTTCAATCAAACAAAATTATCACTTATTTTTAATCATATAGGTTTGTCTAGCACACCTTCCATATTTGGCATAGCAAATTCTACTACAGGTTCAATATTTGGAAAAACAAGTTCCATATTTAGTACTACATCAGGTACGTCTATATTTGGTACTCCAACAATTACAACGACGACTACAACTGTTTCTAAAAGTACTGCAACTTCTACTTCTGTATCTGGAACTTCCATATTTGCCAATACTACTTCAAAATCAACTAGTCCCGTATCTCAGACAGTTTCGCAGGTTTGTAAAGTCATTTACTTACTTGAATAAGGGAATAAATACATTGAAATTGTTTTAATTTACAGTCAAGCATATTTGGACCAGCTCTCAACAAATCAATATTTGCACCAACTTCGACATCGCCTACTCCATTAACTACAAATCAGACAAGTTCTACTTTGGGAATAGTTCCATCTACTAAATCAATTACATCATTGCTTACTTCAACAGCAGTATCATCGAGTGAAATAACGAGCAGTGTTTCAACTGTATCAGAACCTGTTAGTACTATTTTTGGAGCAAATACGCCCGTGCCTACAAGTGCTGTTTCTACAACATTTTCACCAGTGTCAGCTGTAGTATGTAGTACGATTTCATCGTTACCTTCTTCTACTACTACTACTACTAGTACTTCCATCACGGCTCTTAATGTCGGTACTACTTTATCTTCAAAGTCAGCAACCTCAGAATTTGCAACAACTTATTCAGCCGCTCCGACTCAAGTAAACTTTTATAAATTAATTTTACTTAATAGATTAGTTTGAATATAATTTTTATAACATGCTACCATCACATAACACAATCTCGCACAACAGGTCTAAAAATAGATTAAAGGAAAAAAAAAATCTAATGTCAAATACAAAATGAGTGAGCAGAGATTTTCATCATTTCAAGAAGCTATTGAAGCCTTCAAAAACATGTTTTTGATATACCATATTCAGAGTGGACCATTGGTTCGAATGCATGCAGATGTGTAGAAGGCTTAAAAGCGAATACGCTTCTGTCAGTCTTATCATTACTGTTATGTGTAAAATAGTTTTAAAGCAGGTTTATAGTTCAGTCTTAGAAATTTACGTAAGAGTTCAATAAAATTGAATTGTATTTAAATGATTATTATTCACAGGTTACAAGTCCAGCTGTAGCTACTATTCCTGCTATAACATCATTAGAACATGTTTCTACTTCTACACAACCAGCCTTTGTTACAACATCTGTTTCAGTTAGCAGTTCCACACCTTCTAATTTATTTGGTACACCTGCAAGTACTGTTATTGCTTCACCAGTAACTAGCACAATCGAACAGTCTGGAAATGGAGGTTTTCACCAGCAGCAGCAACAACAATCAATTTTTGCTACTAATTCGTCAGTATCAGCGAAAACCACAACAGCAGCACCAGTTTCAGTATTTGGAACTACTGCAGCTACACCTGGTGGAACTACAATTTTTGGTACTCCTATTCCGATCGGAACAGCTGTCTCAAATACTTCTAGTGATACTGGAACTGAATCGTTGTTTGGAACTCCTGTAACTAGTTCTATGGGACAAAGTATTTTTGGGCCTCCACCTACAACTAATCTGTTTGGAACTACTTCTCCAACAACAGCATTTGGATCGCCAACAAATATAAGTCCATTTGGTCTTTCGCAGACGGCAACATCTCCATTTGGAGGAACTCCTTCAGTTGCAGTCACATCATCTACTTCTTCGATTTTTGGTCAGTCCTCATCCGCCACTTCCACGGGAGCTGGAGCTTTTGGTGGTGGTGGTGCTCAAACCGGATCATCGATTTTTGGCGCTGTTGGCCCAAATACAACTGCGTCAAGTACTGGTACCGGTTCAATATTTGGCAAACAAACGTTTGGTATTCCGACTACGACGAGCGGAGTTGGTGGAACTGGTGTTACAGCTTCACCATTTGGAACTCCAAGCGGATCAATTTTTGGAGGTTTCAATTTTTGTATTTTTATGTTTCATACGGCAGTGTATTTTTATGTTTCACACGTTAACTTTTATCAAAATACCAACATTAGAAAAGTCATAATAATGATAATATGACGTTAAATCTTTTCACACGTTACAATTTGTTTGTACAACAAAAAATATATACTTACCGCCTGAGACATGTAACACTCGTCGAAAATGCTTTTGCTATTCCAGACTCAGTATATAATTTGTGCCGCCAGTGGCTAATAATCAGGGACTCAATACTGCCAGGCAATTATTAAAAAAATTACATACATAATAGGTACGACATTTCTCAGCTCCTAGTTTATTTTATTATGAAAACCATCTTTGGACCTTCTTATAAAATAATCTTTAGTCTACACAATTCCCTCTCTTTTTTGTGTTTCTTTCTAGCCTTTAATAGTAAATAAACAATAATTGCTGGCGCAAGTGCTGTAAGTGACTGATGCAGTACTTACATCTAGTCAGACGAATGTGAAATTTATTTATTTATCCACTTTTGCCAGAGAGAAAAATGAAGAATGTCCGGTGTAAACAGATACCAGGGGTTATCACAAAGACATGTCAGAGTTCTCCAGTGACAGGTAAAAACCTATGCCATAGCTCTAGCAAGTCTGACAAAAAAACTCTAGCGTGTACGAAGGCCTTAACACACAATCTACAATCGTGAGGCAGATCCAAGATTGGCTCCGATTAAGCCTCAGTAACATCTTCTATGTGTTCAAATAGTGTATTTAGTGATCGATAATTTAAATATAAATGTACGTTACGGCGGCTCAACACCATCTGTTGCTGATACACGACCCTGACACTTGCTTATGGGAGACATACGATGCCCAGGGAAGCGACGCGCCAGGGGAGTTGAGTCAGGGTATGATGTTCCCAGTCCAAAATTCAAATCGGTACTTTCCCCTAATTCACCATATTGATTTTACTGCTAACCACATTTCAATATTTTTAATAGATTTTTTCAAAAAATTTGTGGACATTCCTATATAGTTTTGGACATCCTTGTACATTTTTTGGGCAACCCTGTAGCATGTCAGCACTCTTACCAAAATACAAAATGTGGGCAAAAAAAAGATCCTGTCACGCAACCCTGACATGTATCAAAAGCAAGCGGCTATTTTTTTAGAACGAGTTGAGTCAAGATCATAACGCTCCCAGCCCAAAATTCAAAAATTAAAATTAAAATTTCCCGCCAAACTGTTAACACGAACAACCGCCATATTGGGTTTTCATATGATAGCTGTCAAATTCAATGCAAACTAGCTTTAAAATTTTTTTTATTTATCAACGACCATCATCTGTATGTACATATTATTTATCAACATGAACAACCACTACATTATTACCGAAAACAACCACATTGCGGCATCTAGCGCTGAATGTACAATGCAATATACAGCAAAAATCTGTAACAAATGCAAATCTGCCAAATTTAGGTAACCGACAGCACACATAGTAATCGTTGCCGAGCATTCGCGTTCGTGGCCAAAGTCGTGGTTTAGATATGTCGTGAGATATTCGCGTTCGTACTCAATAACATGGGCTAGATGTCGTGAGGTGTTCGCGCTCGCGAGCAAAAGCATGGTAGAGATATGTCGCGAGATGTTGATGAATCGGTCTTTACCAACGCCTACCTGTGAGTCCCCACTACCCCCGACCCCATCCGCAGATGTACCTATCATTCATCAGTGACGTGTTATAATAGCACCATAATTCTAACAATAATCGCATTCACAATATTGTCAGACAACGCCAAATCAACAATGAGTGCATCACTCGCAACGTAAAAATAAACTTCCGATTCTAAACTATACACATTAATACCGATTGATTTATCTGGAGAAATATTACACCTCATAATATTGTCTTATGCTCTGCAGTTATTTGCGAGAACATTGCAAATTGCGTTTTGAAAATTGATCTTGGATTTACTTTCTGAGGTGCTATTTTCTGTTATAATTTGCTTTGATAGCAATAGACTTTGTTATGCGTTTTTAACTACTTTTAAACTTACGTATAAGTTTCGGACCTTAATCTTTTAATAATTGTGTAATTTTGATATTCTAAACAGGTACCTCTACAGTTGGTGCAGCATCTAGTAGTCCTTTTGGTGTAGCTAGTCCAACAGCTACAACATCCGGAAATCTATTTGCTCCAGCTTCTCCATTCGGGCAAATAACGACAGATACGAACAATTCGACGCTTAGCTCACCATTTGGTAACACTAATACTAGTCCTTTTGGTAGTAATCTGTCTGCGACAAATACTCCGATCAAACCGGCAGCGTTCGGTGTAGCAAACGATAAATCAACATCAGCAAGCAACAATTTTGGGTTTGGCAGTTTAAATGTTGGTAAGTTTTACACGCATATTTTTGTCTTCCAATCTCGTAAAATAATTTTGTTTGTTTACGGAATATATAAGGTTCGGCACAACCGTTCGGTGGAGCTTTCAGCCAGCAGACACCTCAACAACAACCCAATCCCTTTGCTCCAGTAACATCTTCAGATGTCTCTTCATCTGTATTCGGCAATACGTCTTCCGTATTTGGAAAACCACCTACAAGCCCTACTTTTGGTGGTGCAGCAAGTTTTGGATCATCATCTCATTTCGGTATTCACATTGTACTCTTTTTTACATGAAGTTACTTTAGGAATTTTTTAATGTACTAAACCAGGTTTTCTTAAAGTATTCTTTGAAGGTTCTAAAGTTTAAAATGCTGAATACATTTCCATAACATAACACACACAGGTAGTATTAAGAGGTTATCTATTTCGTTTTAAGATATCTCTTTAAATAACTTTTGGATACATGATTTACAATTTTGTTTAAACAAAAATGATATTAATTGATCGCTTGATGGTTTAAAGTATCAGGAGAAGTAGCAGTACAGCAGAATGTTTTAAGAGGTCTCTTTAAATAAGTTTTGATACGTGATTTACAATTTTCTTGGGAAAAATGAAATTGATCGTTTAAAAATCTTAAGTATCAGAACAGCAGAATGTTTTGAGAGGTCTGTAAAATAATTTTTTTATGCGTAACTTCAATGTTTTTTCAAAGCAAAATGCAATTCATTGATCTTTTAACGATTTAAGTATCACGAAAGCAGAATGTTTTAAGAAGTCTCTTTAAATTTTTTTTTGATACATAATTCACAATTTTCTTAAGAGAAAAATGAAATTAATTGAAGTTTAACGATTTTAAGTATCAGGACAGCACAATGTTTTAAGAGGTATCTAAATAATTTTTTAATTCATGATTTACAATACTTTTAAAAGAACAATTGAATTAATTGATCGTTTAAAGATTTTAATTATCAGGACAGCAGAATGTTTTGAGATCTTTTTGAATCATTTTTTGATACATGATTTCAAAGCTTTTTAAGGAAAATAATTGATTGTTTAACGATTTGAAGTACCAGGACAGCAGAATGTTTTAAAAGGTCTCTTTTATTTTTTTAATACGTAACTTCCAATGTTTTTAAAGAAAACTGTAATTAATTAATCTTTTACCTATTTAAGTAGCAGGACAGCAAATGCTTTAAGAGTTTCGTTTTGATACATTATTTTAAATTTTTGAAGGAAAATAGAATTGATTTTTTAACGATTTTAAGTAGTAGGATAGCAGAATGTTTTAAGAGGTCTCTTTAAATGAATTTTGAATTACGTAATTTACAATTTTCTTGGAAAAAATGAAATTAATCGTTTAAAGATCTTAAGTATTAGAACAGCAGAATGTTTTGAGAGATTGATTGTTTAACGATTTCAAGTATCAGGACAACAGAATGTTTTAAGAGATCTCTAGTAATTTTTTGATAAGTAACTTCCAATGTTTTTTTAAGAAAAGTATTGCACTTATCTTAAAAAAAACATTGGAAAACATTAATTGATCTTTTAACGATTTAAGTAGCACGAAGGCAGAATGTTTTACGAAGTCTCTTTAAATAATTTTTTGATACATAATTTATCATTTTAAGAAAAAAATGAAATCAATAAGTTTAAAGATTTTAAGTATCAGGACAGCAGGATGTTTTAAGAGGTATCTAAATAAATTTTCGATACATGATTTACAATACTTTTAAAAGAACAATAGAATTAATTGATCGTTTAAAGATCTTAATTATCAGGACAGCAGAATATTTTAAGAGTCTCTTTGAATCTTTTTTTGATACATGATTTCCAAGCTTTTAAAGGAAAATTCAACGTTTAACGATTTTTAGTATTAGGACAGCACAATGTTTTAAGAGATCGTCTTAAATTTTTTTTTTGATACAATGCTTCTTTTTAAGAAAAATGGAATTAATTGATCGTTTAACGATTAAATTATCAGGACAGCAGAATGTTTTAAGAGGTCTCTTGAAATAATTTGTTGATACATGATTTACAATCTTTTTACAATCAAGAAATATTGAATTAATATCTCATTTAACGTTTCAGGTAACAGGACAACAGAATGTTTTAAGTTCTGATTGGACATTCAATTTGGCATTAATAATTGAACATTCTTCTGTTTCAGTACTTTTGTTTCAATAGATCAATATAATCCTTTGATTCAGAAAGGTTTATCTACGTAATTAGACGATTGGCACATGAATGCTTTCTTTTTGATTAAGAGTTCTGTTGTTTCCAGATTAGGCTTTATACTCATTGGTTTTCTTTTAGGTAGTATTAATCATCAACAAGTGTTTAGTTTTAATGAGTATTTTGCGTTGTGAATTCAGAAAATAAAAGTTTTAAATGTACATGCTAAAATATAGTACATGCAAAATCTAATTTCTAGGATGTTTCTTATTTACATTAGAAGCCAATTAGATATTTAGAGGGGTTCTACAAACTACGAAAAAAACTTGACTTTGTAATCAAAATAAAAATTAAGAAGCAACACCAATTTTGGGCTCGTGGTGAAATACAAATTCTAAATTCATAAAAACATTTAGGATGTTTTATTTAAGATGTGAAGTTGTTTCGGAATAAAACCCGAAAGGGGTACGCCAGTAATCCTAAATTTGCCTTAAATCGCTTTAATGTTTAACTTAGGTTCTGGCAGTATATTTGGTCAACAACAGCAATCCGCTTCGCCCTTCGGTTCCGGCGGCAATACTTCAATATTCGGCGGTATGCCTACAACGAATTCACAAGTCCCAGGACCTTTCAGTGCCGGCACACAATCAGTCGCACAGACCGGTTTCGGTCTTGGTAAATCACCTCTGACAGGCGGTTTAACATCACCACCCTCATCGACGTCATCCGTATTTGGAGGTTCACCTACATTCGGGGGCGGTGCTGTCTTTGGCGGTCAAGCAACATTTGGTAGTTCTACGACTTTCGGCGGCAGTGTCAGTCCACAACAAAAGGTTTTCGGTGCTGGTACGAGTGCAGTGACAGGTTTGTTTCAAATCGTTAAGAGATAATAGGCATCATAAATGATTATGCGAAATTCTTATATTTTTTGTAGATACAGCTTTTGGCGTAATCTCGCAACAGAATTCAAATTTTGGTAACTTAGCGAATCAGAATACCGTGGGTTTTGGAACATTAGCACAAACTGCTCCTACTCAACAGTCACCGTTTGGAGGGTAAATAATTTGTATTTGATAGTTTTGATATGACAGAACATCGAATAAATGGCTCGATTTTGCTAGAGTTAAAAATTAACGTTCGATAGTTAAGAACTGTACACTGAGGATATCTTTAATATGTGAGATAAGATAAAATTCGTGTGGACGGACATCCCTTCTTTCATAGGTTGATCTATTCAACTCTGACTATGTCACCTCATATCTTATCTAATGTGGATTTAGCATTCAGAGGGCACGGGAAGGATTTATAATTGATTTAGTTTTAATAGAATACTTGAATTAGAAGCAAGTAATTATCTCCAGAACAGAACTTCCAGATTGTTACGACTTACGAAACTATATATGCGTAGTTTTCTTCAACTAAGGCCGGAACTGCATATGGGGACCAATGTTAGCTCATCTTCACGGTATTGTTGTGTTGAGCCCCCATACATTAGGACTGACTGGAGCCAAGCACAACTAACATCAAGATGTCGAACATAGAAGTTGCCGTGGATGCGTTCGTCTGAGGCCTACTTTTTTAAATACTTTACAGCAAAAACAATAAAAAACTATAGTGGATCATAACACTTCATAGAAGTCATTGAGTATTTAATGAATTGACCCTTTGGCTTAGTGCCTGTGAGTACTTATTAAAGATTCTCGTTTTTTAATCGGCCATTGAATGTTTCAACCCCTAATCTAGAGACTATCATGCATCAGCAACAGCGATTTCATAACACTGGTTCTGCTTGATAGAATTCCAAAACTCAAGGGTTTTTTTCATTTGATTAAATCTCCTGAGACATTATTTTGTTGAAACACTCGCGTCCCACACTCACTACGAACACCGCCTGGGGACAGAGGTGTAGTCGTCAAATGTGTGGCAGGTACTGTAAACATTGGGGTCAATTCCTTTGATAATTCGTCAAAAAATCCGACTCAAGACTGATAACTTGCAACGTTGGCGCGAACATTTTAATCTTGATCCACACATTGGACGATCGTTGTTGGCACCAATATTAGCCCCAATGTGTAGTTCAGGCGTAACCTGGAAAAATAAGCTCCGAAAAATAAACTATTTGAAGCAGAGTGTTAATTCTACGAATGAAAGAGGGCACTTGAACTCTGATAAATCAATATATTTAATAATGTAAGACGAAACAATGATAATTCAAATGAAATATGCAAAAAGGATATAATTTATAACACGCGCGCGAAGATTCACACTAAAAACGAGAGAAGAGACAGACGACCATATTCAACTCGTTCTGTGTTGCGCAAATACAGCGTCATCAAGTAATACATAATGTAATCGCATTATATACCATATATCAGATGATTCTAAAGTCGCGTTCACATAGCGTATGATATGAATGGAAATATTCATTATGTATTTTAATTTCTATAAGTGGCAAATGGGCCCCTCTCCGAGTTCTCTTTATATAATACTAATCCTACTTATTATACTACTTTATTGTTGAAATAAAAAATGTTAAAACAGATTTTTTATTTTTTTAGGAATTCTTCGTTTACAACATGGAGGTAAAAATAGTAATTGTTCTTTTCAGATATTGGTTTTATTTTCTACCTAATAAATGCAAAACTGATTTTATAATGATAGTTTCTTAATGGATCTATGATTTTTATTAGATTATACTAATAAAACCATCTTGATTTATTCCTGAGCTTAGTTTTATTAAATTTATTTTTTTCTCACGAACTTATTAAAAGATTATTCTAACATTTTTGATTTAATTTTTGCAACAGCCTTCTATATTGTACAAAAAGGATTGGAGAACTAATAAATAATAAAAAGTGCAATAAAAAATAAATAACCTTAGAAACTATAGAGGAAATCGAAATTAAAAAACTTTTCGATCCAACTTAAAAAAAAACTAGTGTGTTACTAACGCACAGACCTGCGAAAGTTTTTTCCTCGGAAAAAATCGAGTCTTCTAAAGAAAGTTGGCCGTTTATGTATGGCTAGCCATTGTGTTAACAAGTTTTAACGAATTTTTTACTATGTCTTGTAAATGCAAATGTGTTCTCTGGTTTATTCTAATGTTTCACTGAAATGTGAATTCTAGATCTTTTATATAAATATGTATATGAAGAATATAAAATCAAAATCAGACTTAATATTCATAAGCAAACAAAACAAAAGCACTACAAATTCTACTCCAAGACTACAAAATTGATGTAGCAAGCGAAATATGGTTAATCTTATAACAATGAAACTAATCACTCGTGTTAAGTTATAACACGAAAAAACTCAAACACAGCTGAACGGGAATATTTATTTCATCCAATATAGACCTCATAAATTTAACTGCAGTTGGGGAACTTGAAGAATTGAAATGCGAAATAGCTGCATAATATTTATTTCCACAGGAGCTGGTAAATTTCCGATGAATACAATGATTGCACTAGCTGGTGGTTTTAATATTAATTTTATTACTGAAAATTACCATAAATGGGAGAGTATCAACATCATGAAAAATTTCGGACTCTACCACACTATAAACTCTTCAACCATACTACAAAACTCACTAAGTATGTGTGTACATAATATTTTTGTTAATACCAAAAACTGGTTTAAAATTCACTGTAAGTGAATATTCACTATATGTGATCATAAACCGCAAACAGTAACCTTGCATATAAATAAAGTATTAAATGAAAAAAAGAAAGAATATACTCAAAATATGAAGAAATTTTAAAATCTTTTAAAACGTATTTTGACTTACTTGTAGTTTTGAATGTCACCTTATAACTCGTCTATTAAATTCAATCAGCACAATAGTTGTTTAGAGTAAATTAAATAAAACTAACGTAACCTATAAATCGCCTACCCGTGAATCCTCTGGTCCTTTAACACATGAATCCCTTGATCCCCATATCTGCCTAAGGCGCAGGCAGCTACGCTATCCGCTTTACTGACTTTTGTGAAGTGTCTAATAAGGCAGTGACGTGCATCGCACACTAAACTGCGTTGAACTTTGAATTTGCCTACGCACAAATTTGCCACCCCCATAAATCATAAATCATTTTATGTTCCCTAAGTTTCATTTTTTCAACTTTCATATGAACCGAGATATTTAACGTAGGGTAATCTTCTTTCAAGATAAAATTACTCCTATGTTTAATCGTGCGTTTTTGTAAACTCTCTTACATATTAAAGAAAGTTTCAATACAAGAAATTTTTTAAAAAATTCAACAGTTTTCGGGAAAGTTTATTCGAATATCCTACCTTTTATTCCATAAAGTTTATTCGAATATCCTATCTTTTATAGTTTCTGAGCTATATCGAAAAATTTTAAAAGTGTCGCGGTGTATAGCAGTTGAAGACTTCGGATTAATTTAATTCGCCCAAATTGAAGTTCTGAGTAATATCCGTTTGAACCCCTCCCAAAATTATAATTTGGACCCGCCACTGATAACAAGATTTATTAAATTGCAGATACATTGTCTTATAAATCTCCTAAAACGAAAATATTATTTTCTAAAATATTTTTTCTATCTATTTGTTCAGTTAATATACGTATCGATATGTTGATGACCGGTAACCATTGGAAGCAATACAGAGTTTTTAAGAAATTAGGGACTATAACTTTGCAGCCATTCGAGTTAGACCCCTCATGTATCATTTTAAAGATATCACGAGTGTTATCAAAATATATAAAAATACACAGGATGTTACTAAAAAGTTTTTTGAATTTTTTTTTATTGTTCACAATCGGTTAAGTATATTCAGTTGTTCACCTTGGCAATATTGAGATCTCTTAGACTTACATATGTTACCCAAATTTCCTTTTCCCAACTTTTATAGGAACCGAGATATTTAAGGCAATTATTGTTTCAATGTGAAATTACGACCAAGATTACGTGTGCGATTTTTTAAACTCGCTTAATCTCTTACGATTAAACAAACTTTCGATACAAGAAATAAAAAAAAATACAGCGAAAGTTTTCGGGAAAATGGACCGCAAAATATTTAAAAAAAAAACATCCTGTATATATGTTAATTTGTGAAAATTCGAAGGGGCTTTAGATAGCATATAAAATAAAGTTCATTTGAATGTTTTATCTTTTATAGTTTTCGGGATATATTGAAAAGTTTTTTAAACTTTGAACGTGGCAACGTCGCATTCTGTACCAGAGTCACGGGACTTTTTTATTAGACGCATTATATGTGCGCAAAATTTCATCCTCCTAGTATAAAAACTGAATTTTTGTGAAAAAATATGGCGCATTTCCGCCGTATTGAATTGAAAGATTTAAAAAATCACTTTTGCGGAACAATCGTGTGCACCTGTCTACCAAATTTCATTTAAATCGGACCAATAGATTAGGAGCAATTTTAGAACATCCATCCTTAAATACACAAAGTCAATGAAAAATTCACCCTTTTAAATTTTAAGTAAGAAAAATGTGTTTTAAATTTTATTTTGTGCTAAATTGTTCTTTATGGCCCCCTCTTCAAATTACGTATAAATAGTTTGCAGTGATTTGAATACAAGAGACGTACTAAGGTAAAATAGAAAAAATTGGCAAAACCTATATCTTTCATATATCTACACGTACAGATGGTATATGAAAGATAATAAGATAAAGTTGCAATAGAACTGAAAATAAATGGATCAATTTTTCAATCATTTTATTTTACAATAAAATATTCAGACAATCTATTTAATATATAAAATTTCAAATGTTAAAAATAATACAAAAAAGAAACAAGAGTAACTAACTAAAATTTGTTTACCATCGTATTCCTATAAATGTTCAAACAATTGTCGGAAGCACCTGATACCAAAAATTTCTTGTTTGTCCAATCTACGCATAACACTTTGCCCTGATGACCTGCGAGGTCATACAGACTTGCTTTAGGGCTTCTGGTATCCCATAGTTTAACTGTATGATCGAAGCTTCCTGTACAAATGTAAAATATTCAAATAATTAGAAATCATAATGTTCAAATACTTTATTTACTATGTGCATACATAGTCAGATATAAAATATATAATACATAATATAATATATTTAAATTAAGATATATCGATGTTCACTGCACTTTCCAGTGTAATTTCATTTAGTGAATATGGACATTGTTCGATGAAAAGGTGCTAGAGTTTACACTGGTACGATTTTATCAACAAAGTCAGCCAACACCCTGGACACTTGTTGTATCACTTCATGCCTCGTTTAAGGAATTCCAATTCGTATCCTTGTTCTTATGTATTTTTAACAGCAAGTTGTAAGCATATATTGATGGCTCCTTTTCGTACCTTGACAATATCATTTAGATATTTTGTGTGTCCTCAATTTTGCGATGCCATATTTACTCAAACATGGCATAGTAGGCTACGATATCTGCCTAACCTCTGCAATTTTTGTTATACGTTTGAGGACATATGTTGTTTTCGAGAGTCTTACAAAGTTGGAAAGTCTGACAAGTTTGACAAAAAATGTGAAGGAGAGGGTAATGAAACTTAGAGTAGAGGAATACGTATGGAACAAAAATAAGATAGTGATATATAAAGCGAGGTTAAGGGAAATTGAATGTGTATGTTTGCATGGATTAAGAGGTATTATAGAAGCGACAAATAGATGTTTAAAGATAAGAGAGAAAACAAAGAGGGAGAGAAAGGATAGGGAACAAACGGGGTGAATCGATAAGAAAGAAGGCAAGTGAAAAAAGGGGAAAAGAATTGAGATGAATATGAGGAAGCAAAAAGCGAATGGGAAAAGGGAAAGAAAAGTTGAAGACAGATGGAAGAAAGGGAGGAATTAAATAAGATAAAAAGATGGAAATGGTTAACAGTAAAGGTATAACGGGAACAAAAAATATGAACAGGATATAAAGTTAAATGATTGAGAAAAATGTGGAAGTGAAATGGGTAGTAGGAGTGTGGAAGAAGGAGTGATGTGGAATATGGAAAATGACTGAATAAATGAATGTAAAAATAGATTATACTTGTTATTTCTAGATTTGAGGGCTGCTTGTGACAAAACAAAGGGAAAATGTTTATGAAAATAATGTAAGAGGTAGGAAAAACGGCGTGAATGAGAAAAATGATAAGGAGTATGTATAATGGGGCAATTGTAAGGGCGAGAGTGGAAAAAAGGGTGTTAGTATGGTTCAGGTTGAACCATACTAACACAGGTTGAACCATACCTAACACCCT
>WYDF02323609.1:0-14296 GCA_009867245.2 Adranes taylori
AGATGCCCAGGACCGAGCAAAATGGTTTAGGTTAAGAGAGGCTTATGTCCAGCAGTGGACGAGACAAGCTGCTATATAATGATGATGATGATGATGTATTGAATATACTGAGCGGAGTTTGAGTGATTAGAAACGTGATAAGAAACGTTTTAAAAACTTTTTAGTAACACCCTGTATATTTTTAGATACTACGATAGCCCTCACAATTCTCTTAACAACAATACCCAACATGATGGGTCTGACTTTAATAGTACCACAGGTATACTTTGAAATTCTCCATTGGCTACCATGATAGCCGAGATAAAATAGTACTTCCTTCTAGTAAATTCTTAAAATACTTCTAAATTTTAAACTTGATTTACCCTCTCCCCTAAATAGGCCAAATTTACAAACGACATTTAAAGAAATATTTGCATACATGTAATATTTACTATTTTAAAGTTATCGAATAGAAAATTCATGCTCCTAAAGCGCGATTTCTATTCTCTGCTAATCAATTGTTGAATTACCTTTGAACTATTGAATTACCTTCCTGAAGAACATAGAAATAATAGTTATATTGATATCGCCACGTACACATTTAATAACACATTTGTTCATTGAATAAAATGTTCTTTTTTAATTGACTGGAGCTGTAGATCTTATTTGCACTTTCAATAAACTAACGTATGACGAGCGCTTTTTCGGAGTTTCGCTCCTCGTCAGGGATGTTTGTGTTTATGTAAGCTTTATATATCGATCTGACATTAAGCACAAGTACTACTCTTATAAATGGTGTATTTTACAGTTAGACCGTTAGTCAATTGAAAGAGCATTATGATGGAAATTGGCCAGCATACCAATTGACCCAAGTAATTAGATATCCATCGATATCGTGTACATATTAAAATAACAGTTATATTGATATCACCTCTTACACATTTGTTCACATTGAATAAAAAAATTCAACTTACGTAAACTTTGATCTTATTTACACTTTAAATAAACTAACGTACGCCCAGCGCTTGTTTCTAAGTTTAGCTCCTCATCAGACATGTATGTTACAGTTGTGTAATGCATAGCAATACTCCACTATTTGAAATACGAGGTGCCGTACCCTTCCATGATATTTGTTATTTTTGACTACTTCTAAGAAATATACAACGGATATCTATATAATTTTGGATATAGCTTTAACAAAAAGGAATAGTTAAAATTTCAGTCCTTTATTGTTTTTCAAAATACCTGCCACCATTGTCGATGCATTTTTGCATCAAACCAATTGTTAAAGCACTTATTCCACTCTTCAATGGATATGCTCGAAATGGTCATTTGGAAAGCATCGACTACATCTTCAGGTGATTGAAATCGTTGACCACGCAGTGCATTCTTCATGGCGGGAAGTGTAAAACAATCGTTGAAACTTAAGTCAGGACTGTACGGAGGATGATCAAGCAATTCGATCGTTTGTTGCTCCAAAAACTCAAATGTTTGTCGAGCAGTGTGAGCAGTCGCATTGTCATGGTGAATAATGTTCTGACGATGTGGATTGTTGTTTCGCAGCTCAGAAATGATTTTTAGCAAACAAAGGGTTGTGTACCAATCAACAGTTACCGTTCTTCGATTTTATAAAGGAATTGTAGCCACATGTCCGAATTTTGATACAAACGTTGCGATCATCTTTTTCGGCATACTACGGGAACTGATGAATTTGATTGGTTTCTACTTATCTTGAAACACAACAGTAAACTGACGTTTATTCATGGATTCATAAGCATAAATCCAACACTGTACACATTTTTGGAGCGTCCTCTGTTGATACGATTCAGAGTTCTTCGGCACCAACTGACACAAGCCGCTATTTGTTCCTTGGGGTCAACAGATGCAGGATCCAACGAGAAACTAATTTTTTCACGCCCAACTTATCATGTAAAATCTTTTAGATTAACGTTTTCCTGAATGATCGCTGATTTTGGTGGGCCTGGCCTAGGGTTTTCGCTGAGATTTGTGCGTCCACGTTTGAATTCAGAGTACCAACGACAAATTGCCGATTGATGTGGTTGCTTCATTACCGAAAACAGCAACCAACTCACCAATACATTGTTGTTGCGATAAACTTTTTCGAAAGTGGTAAAAAATTATCGGTCGGAAATGCTCTTGATTCAATTCCATATTTCTGAACGCCTTATTAACATTAAAAATTCACTGTGACTATACCACGTGTTGTATTTTGACAAAATTTTCAACACATTTCAATATAATGTTGAGCTTAATTTCGGATTCATAGATTTTGGTATTCCTGCCCTCTATGTGGCTATATGCGAAATTAAAGTGACATCCCTCGTATATATATTCATAGTAAATTTGTAACATATTAAATTCTAATAATTTGGTTATGGCGCTAATATTAACTTTAAGATTTCACATTAGATGCACTAATGAGTTAAAGACAGGAGTAAAAATATCATCTAGTAATTTTCAATAAAGAAATAAATAAAATTGTAAATTGAAACATTTATACACGTAAATCAGTGGAAAGTTATTTTTTCATAAAAAAAACAATATCTCGTAATATAGAAAAGAATAATACTATTACTGATATCAATATATAATAAGATGGAAAGAGAAGGCATTACCAGAGAAAAAGAAAATTGTGTTTTATTCAAACCCTATTGTATCTAGTCAATATCTCGTTTATTCATCGCAAAAGCATGAATCTCTTTTGTGTTGCTGTCTCTGTTTTTTTTTTTGTAAAGAGAACATAAAGCAATGAGATATTAACGGTCTTATTGTTGTAGTAGAATTCACCGTGAAATACGTAAATTTCTGTTGAAATATACAATGCCATGACGTGATGTATTCTTTTTTTAGGTCTTCAATGAGGACTTTGAAGATTAAAATAACAACAAAAATGTAAGCATTTGTAAAGTAAATGTGTAAAATATAAATCAGAAAATAATCAGACTCTTTGTATATTTTTATAAAAGTTGTCTCTTTCTCTACTTATTTCTACTACAATTCCAATGACTAAGTTCTATCATCCATAGTCGAATTAAATATATGCAAATGCATCTAGGACCCGCGTTACGTATAGGCAGACAGGTAAGCAGACGGGGTTCGAACGCCAGACTCCTCTGTTAGAAAGTTTCGAAAAATGCACCAGCGCCGTAGCCAACACGGGGAATCAAGAGCGGCCAAAGACAAGTACGGGGATCAGGGGATTCATGGGTAAGCGATTTATAGGTTACGCTAGTTTTATTTAATTTATCCTAAACAACTCTTGTGCTAACTGAATTTAATAGACGAGTTATGAGGTGATAGTCAAAACTAAGGGCTTCACCTTTTGTTTTCTGCGAAATATAATGAAACGAATTACTTACAACATATGAAAGATGGGGTGGCGATCACGTCCACGGATTGATAACGTGATGGTTGTGTGTCTCCATTTCTGTGGTATGTTACAGTGGATAAGGCATTCATTAAATAGTACTTCCAGACTTCGGAGTAGCTTATCGTTTCCTAATTTGATAGCTTCGATGACCACTCTGTCACCTGCAGAGGATTTATTGTTTTTCATTTCCGAAATTGACTTTTGGATCTCTTGGATCGTGATTTTTGGAATTTGCTCTGATTCTTTATGCATAATCTTGGGAATTGGATCGCGATTGATTTCCTCCTTCTTTATAAAATTCCTCTGTTATTTCTATGATTTTTTTTAACAGTTGTTATCTTGCCTTTTTTGTTTCGCGTATTGCAAATCTCTTTCTTCCCTTTGGACAATCTCTGTCTGAGTACTCTTAGCAGAGTGCTTCTGTTCTCTTCAATTGTTTTAGCAATCGTTTCCATGTTGG
This sequence comes from Adranes taylori, assembly GCA_009867245.2. Lineage (NCBI taxonomy): Eukaryota > Metazoa > Arthropoda > Insecta > Coleoptera > Staphylinidae > Adranes > Adranes taylori. The sequence goes on from WYDF02323609.1 coordinate 3,831, forward strand.
ATATTCTGATATCGTTACGAATGGCTTTAGTTATATCTTTTTGAGAAGTTTATGTCGTATTTACTCTGTAATTCCCTTCTATCTTTCATCATGTTTTTGGTTCTATTGTTCACTTTTCTACCTTTCTGGTTCGACTAGGCCGGATTGCACTCGACCGTTTTGCGTTCCTTCCTTAAATCGGCCGGTTTGCACTCTGCGATTGTTTCTTGTAATTGCATACCTACCCACGTGTCACCCAATCGACAGTTTTGCGCCCTCTTGTATTATAACCTAAAAATATGAAAAAGCATTTCAATTCAGATTTAATAACTCTACATTTTGGCTCTACTTTAGAGACGAAACCATTCAGTTATATAAAAAACAAAATTTAAAAATCCTTTCACACTTTCATCCAGCTGTAGGACCGGAATATTTTATACAATGTGAAATACTATGAACTTTGGTTTTTTTTTATATTTTGATTTGTTTTTTTTAAATTTATTTATTTTTTCTTTGTTTCTTTTTCTTTAGTTTTTGTTTCATATACCATATACATGTACGTAGTACATTGTAGGATTCCTGTTTTAGATTTTTTCTTAATTTCACTGTAGTATGTCTCTTGTATTCACATCACTGCAATCCGATCACACGTAATTCAGAGAAGGGTTAAGGAACAATTTAACGCAAAAAGAAGAGCGGACTTTTCAATGCCTGTATGGACGTCTGTACCTGTGTGTGTGTATGTATGTTCCCCCGATTTTTGCGCCTAGACTATTTTTTAATTTTTCTTCTAAATCTAATATGGCGGAAATCAACCATTTTTTATTTCGTCAAAAATTCAGTTTATACGCTGAAATTTTGCAGACACATAGTCCTTTGTATTGTTCATCTAATTGCTTGGGTGAGAGAACGAGAAATTGGAGAACATGTTTGGAGGAAGAACCAAGGGGGATAGAAGTAATGAAATGCATAATGAGGTAGATGGGAAGAAGGAAGTAGGGGAAGTCCTTTTGGTACGCACCACTTTTTGTCTTAAACATTTTGTTTTGCAAATAATATTTTGTATTTTATTTTATTTTTTCTCTTGTATAATGTATTATATCATTTTTTTGTGTAATATGCCAACAAAGGTTGCTATCTATCTATTTACAAGTCTGAGTCGGAGTTTGGCTTTTATATTATCGGTTGACTGTGTCGTCCTCCCGCGGGCAAAAACTTCGCGAAAAAATGTATTACATCTTACTTTTACTCATTAAAGTTTCATCACAATTTTTTATAAAGGGAATTATGACGACCTTTACTGCAAAAATTTAAAATTGAAGTTTATTTTAGTTTATTGGATATTACAATTATGCAAAGGTAATTACAACAATAGCTTTGGAGTTTTACATTAAATTTTAAAGTTAACTAAGAGATTTTTGTGCAGTGAAAAAACCTTAAAGTAGAGGGCACTCGAGGAAACGTAGGGAAATACGTGGGGAAATCTTAAGAAAGCTATGTATACTGATCACACATAGCTTCTTCTTTTTCATCCATTTCTGCCCACTGCTGGACGTAGGCCTCCCCTAGCTGCTTCTATCTTTCCCGATCCAATACTTCTTGTTACCACGTAGTTCCTTCTCTTCTTTAATATCGTTTGTTCATCTTTCAGGTGGCCTTCCAATCGGTCTTTTTTGTTGGTGGTCGCCATTGATGAATTGTTTTCGTCCAGCGATCATCGTTCTGGCTATATGTCCTGCCCAGTTCCATTTGGATGACGCTATACGTTGCATGACATCAACAACTCTTATTTGTTATTAGATCCATTCCTTAGCCATTTTGTCTCTTAATGATATTCCTAACTTAGTCGTTTCCATTTCCTAACTTACAGTTTTGGAAACGTTGGGGCTTTCCCAACTGTATAGCTGCGAGTGATGGTAAACATGAGAGAATTGTGGCATTTGGAAAATCGGTAAGTCTAACTTCAACTATAAAGTATATTTTTCTGTGATGCTTCTTGCAATGGTCGATGCAAACTGTAAGCTTCTTATTGTTGATGCGGGTTCCCATGGAAAGGAGAGTGATGCACTAATTTTCAGAAGTCGAAAATGGGAACGTCGGTGGAAATGGAACTATATTTCCGCTTTCAAAAAACCTTCCACATTCTCATATCTTGCTGTATAACGTAATAGTTGGCGACGGTGATTTCAGTTTAAGTGAGCATATGATGAAGCCATTTTACAGACCACAAATGTGGCAAGATGCAGACAAAAGAACGTTGAACTACTGTCTCAACAGAGTCAGGAGAACGACTAAAAATGCTTCTGGCTTCATAAGCGCAATTTTCAGATTTTTTTCACTCATATACATTTGAAACTTGAAACTATTAACTCGGTTATCGTTGTGTGCTATTGCTTACACAACATGTTGCGGGATGAACATTTATCCAAGAATCCTTCGAACGCAGAGAGAACCCCAAATTTGGAGGATTTCCCAAACAGAAACCTGATTAATTTAGCAGGCCCAGGTGGTTTCGACCAATCTGCAGGATTCCAAGTGGAAAATCGGTTCACTGGCTTCTTCAGTACAACCGTCTTCAGAATGAAAAAGCACTACCGTCAAGCTCCTCCATGTGATATAATAAATGTACATGTTTCAAAATAGTTAAGCAAAACAAAAAATGTTGAAGCACCACTTTGACAATAAATGCGCATAATAATTATGTTGAAATGAAAGCTCACCTTCTTTCTTCAGTGCTTTTCCAGCTTTATTCCACAACAGGTCTTTCTTTATAGTGTTTTTAAACTCTGGGTCTTTCAAGTCATACATTATCACATGCTTCTCTAGAAACTCAATTAAAAGTTCATCCTCATCGGGCGAAAACCTTACTGTTGGTAATTTGGGAGTACTTTGGGACATTTTCTGACACATTTCCTGAACAAATCGCGCAGCGTACGGGACGCAACACGTTCCACGCAGACGTCACGCGCTCTGTAGGAAAACACTACAATTCAAGTCATCTGAAGGAGTGGGCGACGTCAAACGCTCAGCGTATCACGTCATCGACGGGACAAAAAAGTTGTTTTCGCGACCTGGCGATCTGTCGCTAGGGAAATATACCTTTATGTGTCGAAAAGGGAAAAGATAAGTTTTAAATGCCTTCCAATGTCTCACAAAGTATAATAATCGGGGAGTAGTAGGAAAGAATTTAATACTGGAAATCTGTATGCCTCTGAAAGATTTGAATTTTTAAAATAATTTCGTTATTAAATAGCACTAACATCAAATTACTGTATTCCTTAGAAAAAGGGTTATTAAGCAGCCCTTCAATCATTCAGCCAATGATTACCGCCAGCTATAGCCCAATTTAAAAACTTACAAGGAATTTCTCCAAGTGATATAATATGTATGTGTCACATATCACATATGAATTGTATAATTAATAGTTATTTATGTAAGCATAACATTTTTTTTTCATTATAACATATTACACATAAAACATGATTCATTAAATTTATTTCATATTAATTTATTGCTACAACAATAATTTTCACTTTAATTATTGATATCAGAAGTATACAATAACTAGAATGATATGCTAATGCTTATTACAATGCAAAATTTATATGTATTATTAAATAAGTAGAATTTTGCTTGTCAATGCAATTGAAATTAAATTATTTACGTTTGATATTTTGCTCGTTGATTTATAATTGTTCTCAACAAATTAAAATCTTTTATTAAAACAAAATGATTTTAATTGTTCATCGTAAAATTAATGCGTACCAAACCTAAAAAATACAAACAGGCGCCATTTTCTTTTAAAGCGGTTTTTTTTTCATTTTATAGCAATAGACTAAAAATATGTTATTTTTGCCAAATACGAGGGATGGCTCTTTAATTTTGCATATCGCTTTAACAAAAAGCATTTGTTTAAATTTCAGTCCTTTACTGTTTTTCAAAGTACTTGCCACCATTGTCGATGCACTTTTGCATTTGTTCAAACCAATTTCTATACTACTTATTCCACACTTCAGTGGGTATGTTCGAAATGGTCATTTGGAAGGCATTTCAGGTGATTGAAATTGTCGACCACACCCAGTGCATTCTTGATGGCGGGAAACGTAGAAAAATCGTTGAAACTTAAATCAAGGCATATATGGAGGATGATCAAGCAATTCGATGTTTTGTTACCCCAAAAACTCAAATGTTTGTCGAGCAGTGTGACTACTCGCATTTTCATAGTGAAGGATGATTCGACGCTGTGAGTTGTTTTTTTGCAGCTCAGAAATGATTTCTGGCAAACAAACGGTTGTGTGCCAATCAATATTTATCGTCCTTCGATATCGCAAAGAAATTATCGTCCTTTGTAGCCATATGTCCAAATTTTGATGCAAAAGTTGCGACCATCTTTTTCGACACACTGTGGCAACGGATTACGTTGGTTGGGTTCTTTTCATATTGAAACACCCAAACAGTAGACTGTAACATTTATTCTCGGGTTCATAAGAATAAATCCAAGACTCGTCATTACTTATGATATTGTACACATTTTGGAGTGGCCTCTGTTGAAACGATTCAGAGTTCTTTGGCACCAACTGACATGAGCCGCCATTTTTTCCTTGGTCAACAGATGCGGGATCGAACGAGAAACTATTTTTTTCACGCCCAACTCATCGCGTAAAATCTTTTGGATTGAGGTCTTAGAGATGCGCAAGGAACCCTCGATCTCCCGGTAAGTTACATGACGATCTTCATTAATCATCTGGCGCATAGCATTAACATTTTCCTGGGTGACCGATGAACTTCTTCGAAATTTGTACAAAATTATCGTTCGGAAATGTTCTCGATTCAATTCCATGTTTGTGAACGCATTGTGACTAAACCACAAAAATTCACTGTGACTAATGTTGAAGTTAATTTCGAAACCATATCTTTTGTTACTTGCGCCGTCTAAGCGGTTATGTGCGAAATTAAAATGACATCCCTCGATTCGTGATGTGCAACAACCTTTTCAATCACAAATCTGAAGACGTCTATGAAACATTGAAACAACTTCCATGATGTTATAGAAGTTGCAAGTAATGATACCGAATAATTGAAAACTAATAGAAGTCTTGAGTAACCGTTCCAAAATGAGCTATCATATCAACTGAAGAGTTAATAACATTGTCCGGTTTAGAAATGGCATCAATTGTGCTGTCTAAAGAAGCCCCCAAAAATCTTTCTCCAGCTAGACGAAACAACTGATATCAAATTGCAGTCGACTCAATGCATTGGTGAAGTTTAATCATGCTTGTCTTATAATAGAAAATATTCTGTTTTGTAAAGACATGAAAACAACCATAAAAAAGAACACACGTCTTCCAGAATGATGCAAAGCTATTTTCCAATGATGAAAGAAACAACCATGCCACTTCAATGAAGACGATGAAATTGATTAAGGGTGGCGTACGAAATCATAGCCTCACTGAGTTGTTTTATGAAGAATGTGAACATGATCTTTCTATACTCTGATACAGTGGCGGAACTTCAAAATCCCCTCCCTCCCCGCAATATAATAATGTTTCACCATAGAAAAAAGTCTCAATTTGAAATTTGAATGATAATTGGGCTTCTATTGCTCACCCCCCCCCCCCCCAGCATTTTCAGACCATATGTACGTAATAAAACGTGACTGGTTTTGCAACATGGGAACATGGGAAGTCGGGAACACGTTTACATGGAAACACGGGATATGTAAAAATCTAATATCGGCCGGTGCGTCATCATTTTTCGGACAAATCATTAGATCTACATCGACCATATTCAGACCATATATTCGCCATAGCACGACAATGGGTTTTAGACACAGGAATATGGGCCCACATACTCGGACAATATATTCGTCTTAACACGTCAATGGTTTGTAAACACAGTAATGCGGCAACAGGAATACGAGAAGACGGGAATACGGGAACACATATTCAGACCATATATTCGTAATTACGCGGAAATTGTTTTTAAACACGGGAATGCGAGAGCACGGGAATACGGGAACACGTTTACAAGCGAACATGGGAATTTTTCGCGAAACGAAGTTCGCGGGCTCAGCTATCTATATCTATATATAAAAATGAATGTTGGTATATATATTCGAGATTAATAGACTTCGACACCGTTTGACCGAACATCATGAAAGTTGGTACATATGTGTATTTTTTCAGAGAGAAGGTTTTTATGCTATCCACTATGTTGTAACTAGCCACTAGATGGCGTTACAGCACATCAACTTCTACACCGTTCAACCGATTGCCATGAATATTAATATACATAGCTATTTAAGTACGAGGAAGATTTTTATGCTATCCACTTTGTTGTAACTCGCTACTAAATGGCTTTGCAGCACTTCAACTGCTACACCCTTCAACCGATCGCAATGAACATTTATATACATAGGTATTTGAGTACGATGAATATTTTTATGCTATCCACTTTGTCACTCGCGTCAGGAGACACCGGGATTGCCGTGGAAAAGCCCCGGCATTAGACCATGCCGCTGTTCGCAGCAATGCGGACAGCTATAAGCCAATATGGGGCGCAGGTGGGGCGCAAAACAACGTTTGCTGGGTCCGCTAGTAACTTTATCAATCTAAAAACAAGCTAAGGTTTTAAATTTAAACGCCGAAGCATTTTACAGCAAAAAGATATCATTGCAAAATTCAATCTTCAACTTCACATTTGATCTTAGATATAATCTAAATACACGCTCTTAGATATATTTTTAAACTGCAAATATTGACTCAGATCTTATAAACAAACAATATACAGAATTTGTATAAATAATTTAGACAATAGATTCTACATTTATTCACGTCATATGATATTCGTATTCAATCATACAACCAATCCTTTATTTTTACATTTCATGTACAGAATAAAGATATCTGGAAAGTATTGCAACAAGTAAAATGAGTTTATAGCTGAACACCCGATGGAAAGGAAGTTTGAAGTAGAAGAGTATTAAAATTTTCCATAAAGTTACTTATTGCTGAGTGATCAATTGGTATTGAATCAAATTTTTTGTGAAGGACACATTTCAAACTTCGCTTTGAGAAGCGCCAATCATCTGGAGAATATTCAGGAAGCACTCATAAGAAATATTATTCCATTGGAAACTAAAATAAAAGAAAATGTGCATTTTAGGAAACTCAGCCGGAGTCTGTTACTTGTATGAATCTGTTACAATACGTACTTGCCGGTCATCCTGCTTATAAATTATTATGTTTTACTTTTGAGCTGGAGAGGGTGCCCGTTTGAGACTTTATCCCAGAGGCCGGTCCTGCTCTGGGCGGCCCTGTCTGTGAGTACTAGATATAATGCTAGCAGTACACGTTCGCTGGGACTACGCGAGATCGAGACCTTCCGATGCGAGAGGACCTGAAGCCCGAGAGCCGAGAGTAGTATGTATACTCTCCGGTGGGACCCTCGATTTGACTCTCTTCTCGCGTAACTCTTCTCTCGGTGTAGACTTACGCGAGACATATACAGAATAGTATTATGTACATAATTTATTGAAAAAATATACATTCCGCTAATAATTTCTTCATTGCGAACATGTTTATAATAAAAATGTGCTTACCCAAAGTACAATCACAAAATGGAAATGCTCAAAATAATTAAACACCTGTTTTATAATACGACAGATCAAGATGCGAGCGTGCGAATGTCTCGCGAGTACATTCAGTTGGACTCTCGAGGACTCCCGACTTGCTAGCTCGCCTCCTTTAACTTCTGCTGGAGACCGCTACTAACTTGAGCGCTCCGAGGCCGAGGCGAGACGACAGTAAGCGAGATGAGAAAACCAAGTACACTCTCGCGCCTGCCTGGTCTCGTATCGCCTTGCCGAGCGTGTGCTGCTAGCATAAGAATTTTTGACAAATACATTGCTAAGGAACTATGAAAGGTTGAAATCGGTTCGTTTTTCCTGCATATAGAGAAGAAATTGTTGTATTTACTGCTATTGATTAATTCAATTAATTGGATTGCAACAAGCAACAAGCAATGTTCTAATAAATCATCAATTCAATAAGTAATCTGCTAATATAAAATATAAATTGACAAATCAAAATCTACTTCAATGCTTCAAATAAATGTAATATACTAGTTAATAAATCAATTTTAGTAATAACTAATAACCAGATATTAGTAATTTCAATATAAATTTATATTTATAAAGATTTAATACGTTTAAAATAAAATCCAAATCCTGATAACAAGACGTGAGAAAAATATATCATCAAACAAAAGCCCACCCGCATAGAAAAACATATAAATACGCAAAATCATCACTTGTTTATTTCTGAAAGGATAAACACGTTGTAAGATCGTTTCGTCAAAAGCTAGCGGCATCCTTTATCTTATAAATATATGTGTGCATTTTTACAGGTAGAATATATTTTCGTATCGGGTGATTTCTGGTATGCACGTTTTCTATTATTTTAAGTTTTATGACTTAACGTATTTCCTTTGTGAAGACGATTTATTATTAGTTCTTTACTGGAACAAGCGTTAACAGACTTTTCCAGCACTTGTTTCCAACCAACAGTTACACTACGTTTGGTGCTTTCGACAAATTTGATTGGATATTAGCTCAACGCATTTATAGAAGACGTTTTCAATGCAATGCTTATAAGACTTTGGTGGAGTAGGACTGCTACTATCACCGCTTACGCGTTCTATCATTTATGCTTTCGTCAACAAAATAGAGCAATGTTGATCCTTTAATGTCTTAACGGATCAGGAAGAAAGGAACACTTCCGTCAAGCCACGCCTTTATAGCAGATGAATGCCGCCGGCTTCGATAACACCCCCGAAGCAGCTTCTTCTCAGAAATTTTGCATAAAAAGAGCTGCTCAATCTAGTGTACCACAGACGTATTTTGGGTGTTATTCTGATAGTTCTTGAGTGTGAACCTTTGGACAGCTCAATCAGAACTAATTCTCAATTAGGTGACCAACTTATTCCCATAGAGTGAGCTGAATTCGCACTTTTGAATCTGTTTAGCATCTATAGCAGGCGCCACCAACAGAAAACAACTACAGTTAGTAGCAAAAATTCTACAATCATCGAATCAGGTATACATAAACTACATCATCTAATTTTCTGTCGAATCTTTGGTACTGTCGTCACACACGTCTTATTTAATTCGTTCATATCAATCTTTTATAACCCTTCCTTGAACAAACCCTCCTTCGTCACGAGAAAGCAATGAGAGCCACTTCAACGAAAGAGGTCTCCCAACCATCTAACGCACCAGGTGATCAGAGATGGCAGAGGCGTGAAGCGCGAGAAGAGCAATTCCTGAAACGCGAGACGAGCATCATCGACGTTTGTTCCGTTACTACTTCAGCGACAGCGAATAAATCCGACATCACCACATATTCATTTTCTACGTCATCAAAATTACATCGCATCTTCAGTAATACATTTCACAAAATATTCTACATCTCCGTCATATGCACTGGCTGGATCAACCTTCAACATCTACGCTAAATATTCAACATCCCATTCTACCAACGCCCTCAAGAAGCTGACGAAAAAAACCAAAGATCCAATCAGAAGACTAATTTTTGCATTATAATTAGCTTCACAATATATTGTCAGTAAATTAAAATCAAGAATAGAAGCATATATTTGACGTTATAAATATTAGAGAAAAATAAACCGAACTATTTAAACCTGTTATTGCATACATCATTACACTGTTTAAGTACTTTATTATAATAATTGTGAATAGCAAATTCTAATCCAACTCTGTACAATCTCATGCATGAGCGTATTTTATGTTGCAAATAAACAGAATAAGAACAATTCTGTAACATAGCTAACTATTTTTTGCATACTTGAACTTAATATGTTTTTCCTATACACGATAACAAAATTAGTACTAATAGTGCAGTCGTTTGAAAATTTTGGACAAAAATTATGGACTATAACGAAAACCATAATAGAAATAAAAAGTACAGTTATAAATATGATATTTGCATGAAGTACATGAAAGTTGATGTGATGTTTGCAGCAATATGTGATTTTCTATTTGACCATTTTATCACGGATCTTTTGACTTACACGTTTCCAATACTTATCATAAAGAGGTGTGACTTCAAAAAAACGTAAATAAAATAATCGTTAGTATTTTGTTGATATAATATACTTTTAAGTTTATAAATTGCTTGAAAGTAGATGTACGTTAGATATGTCATCGACTATTTTACTATATACGCATACATATTGGTTTTAAAACACCAATGAATAAAATTCCAAAAATAAAAAACAATAAAATAAATATTAATAATTAACGAATAGTTTTTTCGTAAAATTTGTTTTGTACATTAAATGCAGTGCCATATTTAGATGAATGCAACCGGGCTTCACTACTATTTTTTTTTTTAGTAGTGAATACCAACGAACCATAAGCGAGCACCTAGGAAATATAAATGAAATGGATATAGAAACACTGCATACCT
>WYDF02323620.1:0-12621 GCA_009867245.2 Adranes taylori
TACTAACCTAAGATAAGAATTACTAAACCCCTTTTGTAAAATTCGTCCCCCCGAATTACAATTTACACTGCCCTTGACAGGGTATACAAGTTCAAAAATACTACTATTGAATTGATTAAGACTCTTGAATAAAAAATAAAATAAAAGAATTTGATCAAGGTTAAAATGATTTGTTCTGCATTTTAATTGAAAAACTTATTTATGATAAAACTGCCCGTAAATAGCTGCACTGTTTCCATGCTTAAATTATATTCTATTCCCTGAATACTTAGCATACAAAACTATATACCATAGAACTAAATTAGGAAGAGGACAAATTTGCTCGTTACTAAATAACACGCTCAACCGCGAAAATGGAGTGATTCTTGTATATAGAAATAACTGGCTTTTCTTATTATTATGTAATACATACATGCTTAAAATGATGTAAATATAAGTATTCGCTATGTTACAGGGTTCATCTGTCACTATTAGCAATGATTCTACTTCAAGCGCTAATACAATCCTAATTCCTTCATCAGACAACGAGTCTCCACCTATGGTAAGACATCAAAACTCTCGAACAAGGGACACAACTCCTAAAAACTCGCCACGTTTAGACGATAGACGAATTATCAAGCCAAATAGAATATCATTTGAGCACTTACAAATCTCTAATTCTATAGATGACTCTTTGACTCCTGATGAAATACGTAAACAGATTTTAGATGATCTGATTAATGATTCTGTGGTGGCTTTATCCGAAGATCATATATCTTCGTCTAATGAAACTTGTTCCAATCTAAGGTTAGTACAACATATTTTCTATACATTAAACACTTCTGGATGATGATAAATTTTGTTAGTTTTATAAATTTGTTGATAAATTTTTATATTGGAAATAAAGATTTTGTTTCATTTAGTGTTTTACGTTATGTCATATACCAAGTTATGTCAGGGTTTGCGACGATCCTAAGCTGGAACTCGATGGTTTTGGGTTCAGTTTCTAATTGGAGCCATGTGTCTTTTGTATGAATTAGGCGAGGATTTAGGAGAGACCATCAATGTTAACGAAATTATTAGCACAAAACTTTTGCCGTATTTAAATCTAAATATATAAAGAAATTCCAAAGAGAACAACAACTTTCTCTTGACTGTATAATCAGATAACCGATAACACAGACCAAAAGTTGTTTTGGTGCGAGGGTATTTGGAGCTGATTTCATATGATTTTGATGCCTCGAATTCAAAAATGGCATTAGTTTTTGCCTACGAGCTCAAATTTCTAAGATATAACATTTTAGTTAAATGTACGTTAAACTATTTTAAGTTATATCCATTAATCAAATCAAAATCCTAAACACGGAATTTTTATTATTATATACAAAGATAGAGGAAAAGTTATCCATAAAACCAATTACTTACTGAACATTTCGGAAGCCTATTTTCTGTGACATTCTAGAATGTATTTTGGAACATTTCTTTATTAAATACCAGCAGCAATCTGCCATCATGTGCGTATCCCATCTTCCTCCATAGTTTTAATATCCTGGTGAAATATTTCAGCTTGTTCCTCACTGGTGTCTCCTAAATTTTCTAAAAAACGGTCTAAGTGGCTGTGTAAATAAATGCACCTTAATACTCATGTTAAGCCAAGGAATTTGAAACTGTTAAGCACCTTGTTTACCAGTTCCACATAGTTTTTAACTTACATTTGCTCAGAATATTTCCGATAACTGTAACAATTGAAACCAGGCTTTTCGCTCAGCGTGATTCATCAAATTTACGAAAGCAGGATCCTTAATAAGTTGTCTTATTTCTGGGCCGTCAAATATTCCTGCTTTAATTTTTTTCCTTACTCAGCTAAGGCATTTTTCCCTACATATGCAAAACATGATCCGGTCTTATCAAGAGCCTTTACAAACTGTTTCATATTTTCTATAACTGTTTCATAGCTTGATATGAAATGGAGGAAAGATAAGGAAAGCTAAGGAGTCGTTAATGACATTCTATTCCCCAACGTCCATGTTTTTTTATATTTATGTTTTTTTATATCCCAGAGGCACAAGAAACAAGGATATTTGTTGAAGCTACTTTGCTGCCCAAGAAGAAAGTTTACCATTTCTAAGTTCATTGATGTTTATGATAGTTATCTTCTCTAAGACCAAAATTATTATGTTATATTCTTTTTTCATTTTCGTTGAGTGAGCAATTGGTGTTGAACCATATTTGTTCCCATTGTGTAGAAGGGCACATTTTTAACTTCGCTTTGAGCTCAGTTTGAAATTTCGTGACAAAATACAAGATTGTCTTCTAAAGAGAAGAAGGGCAGCAGACCCTTTTCATTGTACGGTAAAAAATAATTTTGGTTCCTTGTTCCCGTAAATTTTTGTCGTTCAAATTGGAAGCCAGTAGTTCAGAAACGTCTTTTGACAGATTGATATCTCATCATCATGTTTGAAACATTGAGCAATTAAAGACATCCCTTCATAATCACTCTCACCTTCATTAGAATCAGAAGGGTGATCAGAGGGACACAAAGCTTTAGTAGTTGCTGAAACGTTGGGATTGGCACTTCCTCTGAGTGAGGAACCGGGCGTCTTGCAGAGTGAACTAAATCAGGATAAGTTCACTTGGTACGATTGATTCCAGTAATATTTACTAGGCAGATATAACAGTCATCGAAGTAGTGTTTGATTTCTTCTCATAAACTTTTGGTACGCCGAATTTAAGACTTTATCTTTATCGTTTATGGCATATATAGTAAAATTCATTTGAACTTATTTTATTTCTATTCAACAAAGTGTAACAATCTACAACACAGTACGTTTTAGGTTTGTAACAACTGTTTCCTAAACACAAATATCATGCTAGACCAACTTCGATTTACCCTGTACGTCGCGAACTCACAAACTAACTTCAACTTTAGTTGAAGTGTTGAGATCACTAAGTTACCGGATGCTTACCCCATCTGGTGGACAATAGGGCAAAAATAGAATACACGTATATGTGGTTTAGAACTTCACAAATTGGAATTTTGTGTAGAACTGCACGTTAATCCTCCCAACACTAGATGAAGAAAATTACACTAAATTCCGGGTGGTGTACTTTTGGACCTCACCTAATTTTGTTGTGATTTTTATGATTTAATTGAACAAACTCATTCAATTAAATCGTAAAATTACTGAAATTTGAAAACCTAAAAATACAGAAATCGAATGAAAGAAATCTGAAAAATACCAATAATGAAAAAATTTAAAAGAAATTTAAAAAGTAAAAAAAAAGACAAAAAATGCAATGAAAGCTAAAACCAAAATATTAGAAAATCTATTTACAATTTGTTGAACTACATTTTTCCAAATTATGAACTACACCAGTTATTTTAGCTTTTGTTTGTTGATCAGGTCCGCGACCGTTATCATCAAGTGTTTTAAGTCTATTTACTATTATAATTAATTATTTTTTTCGTTATTTACTTAGCTTTTCGATTTTTGTTTTTTTTTACTATTATCATTTGTACTTTTAAATTTTGTACTTGTTAATATTTATTTTTTTTTTGCTTTACAAAATTTTTACTTGTAATGGAGATACATATAATTTGTAGTTTGAAATTTTGAACTCGTTAACATTTTTTTTGCTTTGTAATATTTTTATTTGTAATAATAAGATAAATATATAGATATAATAATAAGATAAATAAACTTGATTTGACCATTGGAACCCTTCAGCCTTTTCCGTATCGCGGGTGCTACCATTTTTGTTTTCGAGTTCGAGCATGAATAAGCGTTGTCGCACACAATAGACTTTGTTCCATTCCGAATTCAGATGAATTCAACGGACAAATGCGTTGACTGGCCCAATATCGATCAAGTTCATAAAGAGTGCGTATGACCATCTTCGAATTTGTCGCTGGCAGGTACATTCACCTATAATTCTATCAAGATTGTCTATGTATCTCTTTGTATAATTATAATGGGCAATCATCTCGGACATCATCTCACAATTGCCTTCGGCGGTGGAATCAGTGTGGTATTCTGTAGACAACAATATTACACATTTGTTGGGGTTAGTTAACTAAAGTGACTTCATTCTGAAATGCAAAAATGGATGAATGAAGTGATCGACTGTTGGAAGCATGAAAGTTTTGTTTTCTCGAACACTTTCACAAAGGGTTAAGTTTTTATCTAAAGTTCTTCCCCGAATTCTAAGGATATTAAAAAATTATCCGTTATTATCCCATAACGAGGTCCTAGTATGCTCACTAAATTCAGGACAATTACCTTGTCCTGGCTTTTTCTCGGGTCTGTTGGCAGTTTTTCCAAGATATACGTGCAAGCTTTTATAATAAGAAGTACCAGAGTCAGCCATTATCCAAACCATCATTCCGCATTTCGCGGGTTTACCTTTCATATTAACTCTTGACAGGAGCGAAAGCCCTGAATGGAAGCAGTCTTTTATTTACGGTCAAATGAGTCTGTGTTATAGTGAGTTTGACACTTAAGGAAATTTAAGAACAGATATGCTATTTAAGAAAACCTAATTCTTGACATTGTAGCCATGTAGATTGACCTTTCAAAACAAAGATCTTTCATCCAAAGCATTCTAACTGGTTCTCGTGTGCTTTTAGTAGCCGAATGTAAATTAGCAATCCAATAAATGCATAGATTTCCTGTTCATCAATTTCGATCCACAGCCTTGGATCACTATATTTTCATTGAATTTTTTTGTTTCGTATTTACTTTTCTGATTTGTACACTTTACAACTATCTATGATTTCAGGAGATAAAAATAATTTTTAAAAATATAGCATATCTGCATTTTTGGGACTATTGAGGGAATACCAAGGGGAATATGAATTATGTTGGACAAGTTAGCCCTCAGTCGTACAGGTAGTTTTATGAGCCAATACGTTTCATCTTTAGAAATATAAAAATCACTCACATCTTGGAATTCTTCATCGTTATCATCTAGATCCATTGAGATTTCATCTCCCTCTTCTTTTTCAATTTGTCGTTGTCGTTGGCACAGAGTCTTGCATTCTCTAACATTTTTCGCGTGCGAGCAGACACTATATTTTCCATTTTAGTTTACCGTCCAACTCCAATCAATGTCGAAAAAGTACTGACAATAATTAACTCTCAACAAAATGGAAACTGAACAGACGTTTATTACTATTCATATAATAATAATAATTATTATTATTATATATTTACAGTCTCTTTTTCGTAGAAATTAGACTACGTCTTTTTAGACAGTTTGATATGGCTCATTTGTTGAAATAGGCTATGTAATACAATAAACCAACGTCAAATTATTTAAACAAACATTGTAAGATAAATAAAAAATTCAATACATAAAATTTTACGTAAAGCTTTACAAGTGGGGTCTGGAGATACCCCGACCGTGCTTTTTGTGAAAAAAAATCGCACGCTGCAAATTTTCTCATACCGACACATCACAGATATTCATCACAGATATGTGAGGAGAAATGTAATGCGATTTCATAAATATATCTCTGATTTTAAGAGCATGACATACATAGAACAAGGCATGTGTTGCGAGGGTTAACCTCGTGTTGGGAGGGTTAAAAAACAGTGATCTAAAAAAGTAGAGCAGATACTGTTTTCATATAGATTCAACGCCCCAAATATAGTTGAAATCAGTTCTAAAATCTTAAGCACAAAAAAATGCTTGGATGCATGTGTAATCTTAACGTTGAAACTAGTTGACGTTACTTTTAATGCTTTAAGCGAAAGAAAAGCTACTTTACGCGCAGCTTATTTTGTTACCAATGTTATGCGAGAAAAATTAACAAGGCAAGAAATTGAGATAAGAAAACATTAAATTAAACGCTTTTTAGAAACCAATGATTTTTAGAATCAAACGCGGCATCATTCTATTAAATTCACTGAACGATCTGAATAAAACACTATTAAAAGTTTCGAATGAGTTAACGACACTTTCATGAGACGACTATTTCTGCCTTCCAATAATTGAACTGATGAAGAAGAGGTTTCTATCATAAGCTCCAATTATCCAAACTGTTTGACATTGTTGTAAATGACAAGAATTTTCGCAATCAAAATGTAATTAATTGTCTTCTATTGACAGAAAGTCTAAAGCAGAGGTTCCCAACCTTTTTTTGCGTCGAGCCTCCATGGATTACAATGATATATTTTCTAATCTATGGGCGAAGGCAAACTGCGGGAGTGCTGATCTAAAGTGATTATTTTATGATCAAACCAACGTCTATTGATTCGTAGTGAGCTTTTCACTACGAATGGCCAATGCTTTCTGCACTGAGATTCGGTCATAATTATCAGACAAATTATTGCATGCTTTTTAAAATATTTATCTTTTGTTTATTTTGAAATTTTTTATTAATAATGTCTAAATACATTACAGTAGAAACTCGGTTATCCGTCAGGCATGGGACCGATAGAATGACGAAAAGATGGATAAGCATAGTTAGGATGACTAGAGGAATTATCAATTATTAGAACCGCTTTTGGTGGTAAATTTTTAGCAATCAAGTCTTCACATTGTGAAGCTAATGTCCGTTCTGATAAAGCTTCATAAGTCAGGCTTGTTTCATCTGCATTATACACTATGGTTACTTTGTTCGACCATTTCCAAGAATTTTACTTTAAATTTTTCAATCACTTTTGCTGTAACAGCACTTATTTCTCTCCTTCTATGCCTAAATGTTTGATTCAAAGACGTGGTGGTCTTTGAATTTTGTGAGCCAACCTGCGCTCGCCTTGAAACCTGTGATACCTGGTTCACCTAACTTTTGATTGAAAAAGAGTATTTTCTTCACAACCATAGGACTTGACAGTGGAATCTCTTCGCTTTTATTCTGGGTGAACCATAGACAGAAGAGCATATCATTAACTGTAGTCCGCGGGGCATTGAATCTCTTACTTATCACTCACACCTTTTTTAAGTTCACTGATAATTTCTAATTTGGTTTCGATTTCTAAAACATTTCCTTTACATTTGGACTCCTATTTTGTAATAAAAAAATATTTCAAAAAAATCTTGATTCAAAGTTCGATTTTGAACAACGAAAACAGACTGAAATGAAATGACTGGAGTTAGTTGAGATAAATTCCTGATTGAATTCTTACTTAGATAAACAAAATTAAATTATGTTGGGTTTATATAAAAAAATAATAATAATAAGAGCTCTATTGTTTTCGTTTCATTTTTTTAACTAACTTCAGTCATTTCATGAACTTCTTTGCTCATTCAACAATAATTTTCTTTCAAATGCTGTAATGCAAATAAACATTCGCATAAAGAATTCTTATTTATTGAAAGAATAAGAAAAAAAAAGGATTCGAATAAACATAATCGAAAGATGCTGAATAAACAGAGTATGTATGTATGTAAAAACGAACGATAGAAAAAAAAATGAGGTCGTGATATGTGGGTGAAGCTTAATTGAGGTGACGAAAAATCGTGAAACGGATAAGCGAGTTTCTGTTGTATTATTAAAATACTTAACTATATTACACCTACACTGTAATATAGTTAATTAAATGTAAATATTAGCTAATTAAATATTTTAAACTCTTAAAGCCCGAAAAAAATATTAAGTTTCCTATATTTTTGCTTTGCCAATAAATGTTAATTTAATTGAATGTAATATTAGGTGTACTAATGGAGATGGAGTTCGAATACCAAAAATCGACACGAGCTCAGCTTATATTTTGTTCTACGAACGTGCGGGACTCGATTATCGGCCGTATATGCCTTCGGAAGTAATTTGTAATGGTATCGGCTCTCATTCGATTAATAATACTGGTGGTGCGAATCTTTTTGGAGGTGGAAATACTTCACATGTGCCGGAGGATGAATTGGATGATAGCGAATCGGAATTACGTAAACAGCTTTGTAATTTGCAATGAAATTATTTATTTTTTCAACCTACAGAGTGTACTTTAAATGTTAGTTATCGCTTTTATTAAGCGAATTGTAATAATTGTTGTGATAAAAAAAAAATTAAATTCGTAAGCTTAAACTTGAAATTAAGTTTAAACTAGAAGATTCACAATAACCGAAAATGTGAATGTAATTATGCTACTTGAGAACATTTTTTCATTATCCTATCACTACTATACTACTTTCATTTTTTACTTTTATAGTTTTTATTTTTATTTATCGGGTTATACAATCTATGAACTATATGTGGCTTTTGAACATTTTGAACATTTTAGTAATTGTTACTTTCTGTAAAACTGAACAACTCTTAGACAAGATAGTATTTGGTTGATTATCATCTATTATCAGCAGATATTTTTAAGAATTGCGATTATCCTCATATATATATATATATATAACGATTTCAAAACTTCTGACCTCATTTTGGCTTTAAATAAATTACGATTGTATGTACACCAATTGGGAGAAACTAGATAAGTCGATTTATCGTTACAAAATGATAGCTGCTACAATTGACAAAAAAAAATGGATTTTCTGATTTAATTATCAAAATACCATAGAAAATCTTTTTCACATCGATGAAAAAGAATTTTCCCGAATTGAAGGTTAGTTAGCTACGTGGGAGTATTCACTCAGATGCTCGGGAGACACCTAAACGTCTTTTTAATTTATCGGGGGTTAAATTAAAGAAATAATTTTAATTTAATAAAATATAGTTAATATCAAAAGTAAATATTATACATATTTGACCAAATTGGCTTTTGTTAGTAATTAGTTAAAGTTAATTAAACTAATTAAAAACAATTGAATTCTTTGTATCAGCCCTTGCATTTTAACAGTTAAGAGAATAATTTGAAAGATCTTACGTGTGTACGAATTTGTGATCATATGTTGTTGCACTTATTCAATTGATTAGAACTTTATAAATCGCTTATCACTAAACTCTAGGCCAAACTATCTTTTAATAATCTATGCAAGCTCTCGAAATGCCTATAGCTATGAATAATACTGTTGCGTTTAAGTATAGGTGGATGCTTTTAATTCCTAACGCGACTGGCAAGAGAGAATCCTTTAAATAGGATACGCAGCGATTCTCTCCTACACTACGGGACCTTCTCGTACAAAAAGTTAAATTGAGTAATGAAATGAATCGCCATCTGAGTGAATTATTTTAAATGTGAAAAATCAAAATATATTTATACGTTTAATATTTTTTTCTTGTACTTTATATACTAAAATAATACTGGTAACCACTTTTCTTGTAAATAACTTTCTATCATTTCATGGAACTATTTAAAATTCTTGCATTATTAATGCAGTTAATAACATAATTTACTACTGTAAGTAACACCATAATTTATTTTAAGTACTATAGGGTTGTGCATGCAAAATGCGACTCACTTTATTACCCATTTTAATTATTAAGTTGCCAGCCCTGCTCTGAATTTTATCTGACTCAGTGAACCAAAATTACAATTAAACTACAAATAGTGACAAACAGCCCGAACATTTACCAATCGTCTTTTGCTGTTCGAATGAAAGAGATGCATAAATTCAACTAACTATATTAATAATGATTTGATTAATGTTATGTGAAACTAAACAATAATTATTCGGACATCCAAAATATATACCAACTCATCTAAATAATAAAATTAAATTATATTTGTATTCTATTACTACGTGCAAATAGATTAATAAATAAGGCGTTCAAATTTCCTCAAATAAATTCCTCAATTATTTATAAAATAATTTTACTTACAGATTTTGTGGTTCTTACCATCAAAAACTTATTTTAGACTTCACACCGTTACCTTATAAATTCATTTAAAATTATTTTAATTATCTGAATAGACCAAATAAACTTGCCTAATCAATTTAATTTATTTTATTCAAAGAGTTTAAACTTAAACTCATCAAATCTTTAGTCACTATCAAATACTGTACTCTACTATGCCCCATATCCAACACCCGATAGGTATTTAACTATTTAATTTATTCCTGATTTAATTTTGAATAAATTATAATTTAGTTCAATTTAATTCATGATTTTATTGATACGTAACTGGTAGGGATTCAGCTTACATCTTAAAATTTTTGATTACCGACTACTCTTTTCTCTGAGAGCCGTGTTTATTTTATTGCTTTTTAATTTCCTACCAATAGATCGAGTGATATCTCTCACTAGTTTACCCCACTCTTATGGTAAATTACATTCATTCTCTATCAGATCTATTTATCGACACATACTGGCAACGGCATCACACCGCTCACTCACTACGCTTGGAGTATGGGTCGGTAAACCCGAATGTGCAAAATAATTTGTTCAAGGTATAATGAGATACAGTGGAGTTAACGATAAATGATTATTTCTACATTTTACTTGTAAAACTGCCCATAAATGGTTGCATTTTTTCCATGCTTTTAAATTACGTTCTATTCCCTGAATACTTAACTAACAGTAACATTTCACAAAATCTAGCCATCCTGAATGATTTAAATGGTTTACAAGTATTAAGCGTACAAAACTATCTACCCTAGAACTAAATTAGAATGAGGACAAACTTCCTCTTTACAATACGACAGTGAACATGTCAAGGAATTCGCAAGAGAATTCCAAGAATCTCCCGATTGTAATAGATTTGACTGTAATTTAAATTTATTAGTATATAATATATACACTAAGAAACCTGCTTGCATCTAGATTATATTATTTCAAACCTTTAATTTTACGCGTATGTCGCAGTATTTATCAAAAAACCTTAAAATCCTTTTTCGTGTATAGGAATTTAAACTCGAAAGCAATAGATTTATTGAAATATTTATCAAAATAACTCATATAATTCTTTCTGTTGGTTAGGACACGGAAAAAAAAATTGAATTTCCCAAACTAGATCAGAAAATCTTTTTCGGTATTCAGTCAGTCTAAAGAAAATGATTTTTCTAAATTATTTGTCAAAATGCTTCTTAGTGTTTTACACTGAATAAAGATAATTTATCAAAATTTGAGGTTCGAATTTGAATTTATCACAATAACTCAGAAAATTCGTTTCAGTTACCGAATACCGAAAAGAAAGTTGCTAAAAAATGCAGCTATATGGTTTAGAAACTTTTTAGCGATAAATCGACGTATCTAGTTTTTCCAAATTTTAAACAAGTTTTTGTTCAAGCGGTATACTGGATGAATCATTTATAGTGAGTCAAATGGCTCAAAGTTGCTTACTCTTAAGGCCTTGTAAATAGTGGTTCAAAATCTTAAATATTTTAAGCCCTTCTTTGAAGACCTATTTTAATTTTTCGATGATCTTAACTTGGTAAATTTTGGCGATTTTTGCGGTCTTCAGTTTTGCCATCGAGGGGTCTAAATACTTTCCCGATTTTTCTCTTGTCCACTGTAGTCATTGAAATTCACTGTAAATGGTTTCTGAGATATGGCCGACAACCATTCGTAATGGACAGTTCGGTACATATGAAGTAGCGAAGAAAAAAAACATGTTGTTTAAAACGAAAAAATGTTTTTTTCAAACGAGAAACGGTTTAACAACTTATAAATGGTACTAGTTGTTTTCAGTTTTTTTTTTTAAAGAAATACGTTTTATAATTTTCAAACTTTTTAGCAACATTGTTTGAAATTATAATTTTTCTTCAAATTTGGCGGAGAATTTTTCAGCATTAGAATTATAACAGATAATGATAATAGGGTATGAAAAAAAATAAATAAATGAATAAGTCGATACCTATTTTTCAGTTAATTAAACTTTATCTTTTAAACATTATTTATTAAAAGTATTAATTTTTAAAATATATTAAAAATTGCAATGAACAAATGAAAATAACAATAAGATCAATACTTCCTTTTAGCATTTACAATCATCCAGATAAAATTGTTGATAAGAACAGAATTTTAAAATAAACGTTTGATAAATCGTAAAGATAATAACGCTCTCAAGTGGCCGCCGGCAGAGTTGATACACATTCGGGCTCGCTTGACAGCACTTTTCATGATTTTTGTCAAAACTTCTGCTGATAAATTCTCCATTTCTAGTCGGATGTTCTCCTTTAGGGCCGCCAACGTCTTTGGCTTGTTCATATAGACCCGGGACTTCAAAAAAAACCCCAAAGAAACAAGTCTGAAACGGTCAAATCTGGTGATCTTGCGGGGAAATACAAATCGCCAAAACGAGAGATTAAGCGGCGGGGAAATGGTTGCTGAAGAATGTCCACTGTCGCTCGTGGTATGTGCGTTTTCACCGTCCTGCTGGAACCACATGTTCTCCAAACCCAATTCCTCAATTTGCGGCAGCAACAACTCGTTGATCATGGTTCTGTAGCGCTCGCCAGTCACAGTTAAAATGTCCTCGAAGAAATATGGGCTAATCACCTTTCCTCCTTAAACCCCGCACTAAACAGTGACTTGGAGAGGATGTAATGTCTCTTCGTGCATTCCACGAGGATTTCCGGTGCCCCAGAAGCGATAATTTTGCTTATTTACATATCCACATAGGTGGAAATGCTCGTCGCTTATGATAATTTTCAATGGAAAATCTTGGCTGAAATTTACACGTGATTGGCGGTCTGCAGGCAAAAGCTGATGCACTGTATGTGTATGGGAACATCTTAAAGTCTTTCACCAAAATTCGCTGTAAAGACTGTCTACCGATGTCCAATTGCGTGGCCTGTCATTTGGACATCTGC
>WYDF02323631.1:0-14296 GCA_009867245.2 Adranes taylori
TATATATATATATATATATATATATATATACTTCTAGTTGCGACTTTAATTTATTGACAATATGTTGTGGAGCTAACTATAATGCAAAATTGTTAATAGCAAAATAACATTTCCACTAGCGAAATAACAAGTAAAGTTGCGAACTAAAGATAATTCAATCTTTGATATTAAATTGTTCTTCTCATTGGATTTTGTGGCTTCTGTTTGGCTTACGTTGGTGGAATTACATGTTTGAGTACTGAATGTTTAATGATGATGTTGTAAGTTAATCCCGCCAGTTGAGATGATAAATATACGAAAATGTGGTGAAATGTATTGTTGAAGATGCGATGAAATTTTATGAACTAAAAAATAAATTTGTGGTGATGTCACTACAGTGAATAATTCCGAAAAGCGTCAGCAGTGTTCGTCACGTGTCTCAGGAGTTATATCTCTGCCATCTCCATTGTCTCAGTGTGTTGAGTGGTTGACTTCTCTCTTCCATTGTCGTTGACCTTCTTGCTTTCTCGTAGGCGAACTAGTTGTCAAGGAAGGGTTATGAAATATTGAAATGAGTGAATGAAAATGTGAATGAAAATTGCGTCTGAGAAACGCCACATTGAGTGGCTCCTTTTATGCGGAATTTTCTGGGTAGAAGTTGCGTTGGCGTTTTGCCGAAACCGGTGGCATTGGACGTCGTCGGCCTCTAAAAAGGCGTGACTTGAACGAAACTCCTGCTATCAAATTTTGGGAAGGTTGTACTTCCGACCAAGAGAAAAAATCCTTCCCGATCAGTTGAGATGTCTAAGGATCAAAGTTGCATTGCTTTTGTGACAAAAACGTAAATGGGGGTATTTTCTAAACGGTGGTGGTATTAACTTTTTATGACCAAAAGCTTAGGGAAGCATTGCATTGAAAACACCTTCTGCTAAAATGCGTTGAACTAATATCCAATAAAATTCCTCAAACGCACAAAAGGGTGAAAAGCTTAACGTCTTATTGAAAATTGCGTTGGTGAAAATATTCCTTAAACACTTTGTCTAGTTAAGAAGCTAATAATAATAAAAATCGTACGTAACAGAAATCACCCGATACGAATAATCTCTCTGTGAAAATGCACAGTTATGTACATGTTTGCATGGTAAAGGTGCCGCTGAGCAAACGGCGAAACATAAAATAGCACGGTGGCTTTGATGCCTTTCGCGCATGAATGTCGGAACGATTTAAGATATTTTCCCATACGCTTTTGCAAATCCTTTGATAACGCTTCAGCGTCAAGCGGCATGTTTGAGAATTTCGCGGACTATGGATTTTATTTTAAGCGTATTAAATCTTTATAATATTAATTTATATTAATATTACTGTTTAATTAGGCGTTATTATATTGATTGTTTGATTTGTTAATTTATATATTATATTTGCTTGAAGAATTGAATTAGATTTGATTAGTAAATTTCATTTAAAAATAATCTAGTGCTTTTTAACTGAATAGCAAGTATCGCATAGCTCACTTGACAGAGTGGAATTATAAAGCCCCCGGTATATATTTAATAAAAATTACAATTGAACAATTGAGCATTCCAGCTTTTATTATTCGATTCGTCGGATATTATATTTTTATCCTCATGGTGATCTGTAAAATTTAGTTTACAGTTCAACAAAAGATTAAAAAGCAAGTCGTAAAAACATGTACATCATGAAATCGCTATATTTTATATCGCCCTCAATTCGCCTAGAACCTAAATTATATCTCCTCTATAATTCGCTATATTCATGCCGATCAATATGTTCGTTTATATTGTTATTAAAGGCTGCCAAACTTTCGGATACTATGCATTGTATCATAGTTGTGTTCTAGCTTTTTTAGAATATGATTTTAAAGAATAAGGTTTTACGGTGAAATCAATAACGCGAATATTTTACTTAACAAATAGTTAACACTTATATCTTTAGCAACTATAAATAATAATAATATATTGCATAATTAATGTATAGATATCATTTTAAGAATTAAATATAGAATGAATCTTAGAAATATGCACTGTAAATTACACAATAAGAGTCAATGAAAGTTCATTAATTAACATTGTATTAAACAGATCATTCACTTAATACAAAGAAAGTTTATACATGTCGTTGAAATATCTTATACATAAATCATCATTACACCTTGAAACGATATGCAATGTTTATACAATTGGGATGAAAAGTAATATTAACATAACAATTTAATAGAAGATTATGAACCCTATATTAAACTTAAATGCGTACTAGAATTATTGGAATCATTCCACTACAGGATCTTCCAGAAATAAAAAATTTCCGGTCTTTAGATACGAATTTTTTTTCTATTTAATCCCTCTTTCATTCGTTTAGAGAAACCTTTGCGCGATTTTTGTGAACCTCGACAATGTAGAATTTAACTCCAAAATTAAATTTGTTTCCTTGATATCCCTAACTATATATAAATAAACACAGTCGAAGTGCTGCGTTGATTTGGAGTATCCATGTTAAATAATGAAAAACAGTGATCCAACTCCAAAAATATTTTATTCGCAATATTTAAATTATGAAATGCTATCCGGAGTTCGAAACTTACGAGTTTCCTTATTCAAGCAAATTTTAAGAAGGGTAAACTAAATAAATGAATTAAGATTTCTTAGAATTATAAGTTACTTATTACTATAAGCATAGATCACCTAAGCCGAAGTAAGTATTACATTTGAAATCGTTATAACGATTTATGCTCAATCAACGTGGATCATCCTCCAAGTCATCCAAACATTTGTTTAGGAAGTTGAAAACATTATTATCCCCATGTACCGACACAGAGAAGAAATTAACAGAATCGTCCTTCAATTTAGGACTCAAAAAATTTAAATCTAAAAACACGTGTTTTATAACCTCATTAGGGAGCATGTTTCTAATGAATCTGAATCAATTTTTCCAAGTAATTTAAAGCTTACCAAAATTCTCAAATGTTAAAATAAAGATTGAAACTAATATATAACATATTAGTTAACTTTTGTAAAGTTTAATTTTTAAATTTCACTTCACTGTCTCATTTTTTGTTTTTATTCGAAAAATGAGAATGAAATCATTAATTGTTAGACGTGTAATGAATTTTTATATAAAATGTCAAACCTACGTAGCAGTTTCTAAAGTGGTTGACTGAAGAACTATTTAACAGACTAACTTATATAAAGATTAGAGTATCCAAATTGTAGAGACTTTTATCAATTTAATTTACTAAAGATGATCCAATAATTGACCGCGCACAAAGTTTAATAGAACTAATACTATATTTAACAACAAAAGTAAAATTTGGACAACAAAATTATATATTTAGATTAACTCAGTTTGAAATTATAAATCATGAGTCGACGTTTCGGTTTTCAAACTTTTAAAACGTTTATCTGGAAATTTAATTGGAATCGTAAATGTTGAGGCACAATGTTGATGATTCTACAATTCAGTAGTAACAACTGTTGATTCTTTTGGTTAGAAAGTCTTCTCTTAAAACAGCATCATCTCTTAAGGAGAGCAACACAGTTCACCCCATAAGCGGCACGTATTTTACAAAAAAAAAACCATAAGCGAAATTGAATAGTGTTGTGTGATCACTTCGGATTTGGACAACAAAATAATATATTGAGATTAACTCCATTTTGAAATTATGAGTCGACGTTTCGGTTTTCATATTTTATAACCATCATCAGGAAATTTAACTGGAATCTTAAATATTACCAACCATTTACTCCCACCACGTATCAGACGACCATCCAATCCTCCTATTCAACTTCTTTCTGCATTCAATCCATTCATTCTCCCCCTCCTCCTTTTAGCATCCCCTCAATATAAACTTCCTTTACCAACCTTCCGCCTTCATCATTCAATACTGTTTCCTCAAATTAATTTTTTTTTTAACTTCCTAGTACTCCTGTCTAAACCCAGCATTCTTTTCACACATCCATATTGCACACTCTCCATTCTTTCTTTCTCTTCAACAGCCCATACCTCAGCTCCATACATCATTGACACATACCTCCATAGCCCTTACTCTCATACCCACAGGCCCTCCAAATCTATTCTACCTTTATTCATACTACCTTTATTCTCTCAATGACCCCCCTAGCTAGCCTTCTTGGCCGCCATATCCACATGTTCCTTACTAGAGCCATTTTGTGACAACACGAAATCTAAATACTTAAACCTTTTCACCCTGTCTATAATTTTCCTCCATAAAAGTCAAAAACAGGCTTCCGATACTCCCTCCCTTCTTACAAGCCTATTTTTATTTATTTTTTATTAATATTCGCCTCCAGTCTCCTTATTTTCATACATTCTTTCACTCTCCCAATCATTTCTTTCATTTAGTCCCTATCATTCGCCAAACATACGATGTCCTCGGCATAGGTGAGAGACCAAACCTTAACACTTCCAATCTTCAGCCCCCCTGCTTGTCCCTTCTTCAACATCCCCTCCATATCTGACAAATAAATGTTAAAAAGACAAGCACTGGGCGGGCAACCTTGCCTCACTCCCCTTTTGGCCTCAAACCGTTCCGACACCCCTTCATTCACTCTCCCTCTCACTTTCGTACTCTCATAAAATCCCTTAATTAGTCTTATCAACATTCTCGATATCCCTACTTTTTCCATTCTCTCCCACAATTTCTCCCTCACAATCCCATATAGCTTCCTTTTACTTGCGATCTCCCTGTTCATAACATAGTTAATCGCCACTATACTGTCTGCTGTCTCCCTCTAATGAAACCTTTCTGAGTGTGTGACAGTATTCCTTTGCCCATAACTTCCTCCTCTAACCTCCTATCTATAATACTGTCAAACATCTTGTATAGCTCATCCATTATGGTTATTCCCCTATAACTTCCTACATCCTCTGGTTCCCCTATTATACACAGACACAATTTCTTCATTCTTCCATTCGGCCGTCACACAATCCTCCCCTTTCATAATTCAATTCATCCCCCTCACCAATTCTCATTCATACTAATCTCATTCATACTCCCCCATACATCAACAGGCGCCCTATTCGGCCCTGCAGCCCCACCCTTTTTTCATTCTTTTCATCTCGTTCTTGACCTTATCTACACTCATGACCCCCACTTCGCTCACTTCTATGCCTTCCACCCCATTCCTAACCTCACCTACATCACCACTCCAATTTCCCTCCTTAGTTCCCTCCCTTTTACATTTTTCTTCCGAATCTTTCGACTCTATTTTACACCTCTCTCTGCACGTATTTTAAAATTTTCTTTCTATTTATCGAAAAATAAAACACTGAAATTTATTATACATTTTATGCAGATTTCTCATACATTTTCTTAGCGTCTACACGACGTCATCTTAGTGTTACAGAATTGTTCTTATAAAAGAAGGATCATAATTTGTTTACTTTATAACTGCTATACTACTTTTAATATTTTATTCTCTTTATTTTGCAACATAAAAATTCTCGTGCATGAGATTATACAGGGTTGGGTTAGAATTCGTCATCATGATTTGAATGTTGAACATTGATTGCTTTGTGATATAGCCTTCGTGTTGAACGTAGTGGTACTGAGGAGGAGCTCTATATGTTTTTGGTTGATGTAGTGTTTGTGGACTGTCGACCCTCAAAAATGGCTTAAAGGTAAGAGGTATGCCTTCAGGTTAATTGCCGGACCTCAGGAGTGGACAGGCAATGAACTTACCTGATTTGTCTGATGAACTTACGTTATTTGCAAACTGCCTAGGTTCGATGAGTGGGCTTAAAGGTAAGTAAGATGAACGCCTTCAGGTTTGATCCCGAATCCTCATGAGTGGGCAGCTAAATTTCTCGTAGTATAGAGTCCAGGTTACACGGAGCGATTATACCACGACGCGGTGAGCGCTTGAATATTCCGGTCGGAACGGATTTGACAAAACGGTTGGTCGATGGATACAAGTTGTTTGATCGATGTAACAAGGTTGTGTGCTTGGCGTTAAGGGTTGCATTTTGATGCATGTGTCGACCAATGTTTACACATATGATTAGTGTTGTCTGCCTTAGGCGGGCTAGATGCTCGTCTGCCTTGTTTATCGATTCTTGTTATTGCAAATGACGATGCCGCCCAGAAGACTAAATGAATTGGTCTTCCAAATTGGACCAAATTGCAGATATCTAGGTGAGCGACTTGTGACATTATCCTTTGGAAGGTGGTAGTGGTTTTGTATGATGTAGAATTGTTATGATTTGATGACGTTGAATGTTGATTATGGAGCGTGGTTGTTGCGTTTTGTTTTTTGTTTTATGGCTACTGCCCTGTTTGATGATTGGGAGAGGTTTTGATTAGTGATGGTGATGCGCGTTTGGGCTGTTTGCCCTAGTTGATGATTTGTGATGTGCGTGTGGTGATTGTTGCTGCGCGTTTGATGATGGTTGCAGATTATGATGCGTGTTTGATGAATGCTGTGCGCAGATCGTTGATGATTGTTGTATGTTTGGGTTGTTTGGCCAGATTGATGATTTTGATAGGTTTGGGCTGTTAGCCCTGATTGTGATGATAGTTGTTCGTGTTGCGAGGATGGTTCTGGAATTGACTCTGGTAGCTCTACCACAAGGCGTTGCGTCCGTGGGCGACGTAGGAGGATGGGCTTTTTACGGGTCGTTTCACTTTTGTTGGTTGAACGACTCTTTGCAGTAATCTTCTTCCTCTCACAACGTCCTCCTCGTTTACGCATCGAAGACACGAGTAGTAAAGGGTAAGTTATCAATGAAATATAAGAAAAATAAAAATAAAAAGAGAAATGAAAAAATGAAAATTGAGAAATTCAAAAGAGTCTGTAGCAGTATAGGTTGCGTTGACTAAGATTGACGTTTATGATTTGATCGTAGATATATTGTTTGTAGATTTTTATTTTTTGTAAACAATTTTAAAATGATGAATAAATTAATTTTGACTTTTGAACAAATCAGTCTGACTTGTTCAAAAGGCCGTTTTTATTGTTAATTATGACTGGGCTTATGACTTCGGGAATTATGACTTCGGGAATTATGACTGGGAATTATGACTTTGGATAGAGTGAGGTTCTCACGTCACACCCAAAGAGCGCAATTCCCAAATTGCGTCTGAGAAATGCTAGCTTGAAGGAGCCGTTTCAGACGGGTCAACTGGCCAGTGGCATTCGGCGGTGTCGGCCGCTAAAGAGGCGTGCTTTGAAGGAAGCTTCTGCCACAAAACTTTAGTGAAGATTGTACTTTCGACCAACAGATAAGTTCTTCCTGATCAAAGATGTATTGCTTTTGTGATGGCTATCTAAGAAAGTGTAAGTCTTGATTGTTTCCAAACAGTGGTGGGTCGCATAAGCGGTGGTGATAGTAGCTTGATGCGGTCAAAATCTTAGTAGCATTGCATTGAAAAACGCTATCTGCTAGAATATGTGGACTCGCCGAAAGCACTAATCGGATTCGTCGAAAGCACCAAAAGGGTTCAACCCTTAATGACTTATTTAAAAACAAGTGGTGGAAATAATCGTTACGGGTTTCCCGATCAAAAAATTATAATAATAAAAAGCGTTAATGTGTAAAATATAAAATCATGCTGCCATATCTTGTCGCCAAAAGATGTTACAACGCGGCATCCTTTGAGAATAACGCGTGCAAATGTCGGAACCATTGAAAATATTTTCCCACACGTTTGATCAAGTTCCCTGATAATGCTCCCGCATCAAGGCTTTGTTTGCCAATTAACGCGGGCTATTTATTATAAGCGAGTTACATATTTATAATTTTAATTTATATAAATATTACTATTTAATTAAATGTTGTTATACTGATTAGTTAATTGTATATATAATATTTGTTTGAAGAATTGGATTAAATCTGAATAGCCAATTTATATATTATATTACCGGATTGAATTGATGATTTCTTAGAGAATTGCTTATTACAATCGTTAATTAATTGAATTATTGATAATCCGGTATCATTAGGGTAAGCCAAAAATACATGAATAGGCCATGCTGTTTTTTTAATTATTCCAAAACCAGTTATTTTAAAATTTTAAGAGATATAAGTTACGAATATCTCATATTTTATGTCTCATATCTCATATTTAACATTTTTTATCTCATATTTCATGCATCATCCGCATCTAAGATGTTTACATGGAAATTGATATGACATCTTAGTTTTTCCATAATATTTTTGTAGCTAACAAAACGTTACATAGGTGTAGTCTTTACTACTTTTAGTGTAATATTATTTCAGCATATATATTATGTTAGCGGTTGTTGTGTAAATTTAGTTGTTTGTTCAGACATAGGTTATTGTCAATGTCCCTTTGTGGCACAATTTCTAGTCAAAAGCAAATGACATGAGATTTTTCGTAATAAGAAGAACTAGTAAAATGAAAAACGCTTATCTAGTCCTCTGTCGCTACTGTTTTAACAACGGTAAACGAAAACCATTAACTAAGCAAACTTGTTTCCTTTGATTCGTCCTATATGAGCTACTTTAATGAGGAAAGTTCGCTAATTAGGATTGGATTTATATCATCTGGGTCTTTCATCTCCTTCAACGTAATTGTTCAAATTTTAAATCATCTCTTAGACACCAACTAGATCTATAAATAATATTATGTCCGCAGTTTTTTCTTTACGGTAAAACTTTTCTTATTAAACAGAAATCTCTTGTTGAGTATGTATTTATTACAGCAGTATCGACTTATAATTTTTTTCGCTAGTCGGTGAAGTACACGGATTTAGATAATTATGACGGTGCATGTCCACATGGAGTTTTAAGAAAAAAACTTGATAAGAGATAAATTCAATCAAAAGTATTGTGTCAACCTATTGCTCAGGATGGCGACGTGGGGTTTTTTCTTCAGAGTAGTGAGAGGTATTTAAACTTAGCGGGAGTAAAATTAAAGAAAAAATTTCATAAAGTATAATTAATATGATTAGACATATTTGATTAAGCGTTTGTTAATTATTAGTTAAAGCCAATTAAAGTTATTTAAAACAAATTAATTATTTCGATCTGCTCTTGCCAAAATAGTAGATCTTACATGTGTTTATCTAGATGCGATGACATGTTGCACTGACTACTATATGTATTATACTATTTTAGAAAAACAACACAATAAAGCAAAATAATATGTACAAAATGAATAATGATATTCATTACTATACAACGAGATCAAGAAATGACTTCCTTATAGAATATTGTAGGACGAATATTATCAAAGGTGATCTTAGTAGACTAGGATTTGGACATTATAGTATTTACTTTATCCTTAGAGTATTTGAAATACTCTAAGGATAAATCTGCGCCGCCATCTAGTGACGAGTTACAACAAAGTGGATAGCATAAAAACATGCTTTGTACTCAAATGCCTATGAATATAAATTTTCATGGCGATCGGTTGAACGGTGTAGAAGTAGATGTAATGCAGCACCATCTAGTGGGTAGTGACAACAATGCGGCTAGCATAACCTTCTCCTGCGGATAGCAAAAACCTTCTCCCTGAAAAAATACATATATGTGCCAAATTTCATGATGATCGGTCAAATGTATGTATATATATATATATATATATATATATATATATATAACGTGTAACAAACGTATATTAGAAACACTGCGGCAGCGAGTGACTTTTGTGGGTTTGATTTCATCTTCAGACACCCAAAAATTGACTGCTGTTTCTTTTCTGGTTCATAAGCATAGATCCAACTTTCGTCACCACTAGTAATATCGTAGATCAAATTTGATCATTAAGCATTTCTTTACACGAGTTCACACGAGTCTCTTTCTAGCTTCAGATAAATTATAGGGGATACAACGGGATCATATTTTTTTAACACCTAAGTGATGATGTCAAATTAATTTGTTTTATACCCAAGCCTAAGTGTGACTCAATTTCTCTATACGTAACATAACGATCTGACATTATCATATTTCGTATAGCATCAATGTTTTCAGCAGTTTTCGATGTCGTTGGTCGATTTTCACGAAATTCATAACTAATATAACTACGGCCAAATTTAAACTCTTGGTACCATCGAAAGACAATTGTCGTTGAAGATGCCTCTTCACCAATGGCAATTTTCAAATCTTCGATGCACTTCTTTTCACTTTTTTTTTAACGAAAATAAAATAAAACCTCTTTATTTAAATCCATTTTTATTGAATTCTAAATAATTTTGAAAATTTGCAGTAACGAAACGGTTTGATATATTTACAATCTGTCACTTTTGTTGGACAACTAATAGATCAAACTTCATGACGCTTTATAGCTTAATAATCGCTTAAGTACAGTGTTGCCACATCCCGAAATTTTAACAGCATCCCTCGTATATATATTTTTTTATGTTATTTTAATTCTTAATGTTAAATTATCGTATATTTAACATTACTAACGGCGATTGCTTCAAATATTTACTTTCATGGAAATCTAATTTTCTTTTCCATGCTTCTAGATTACGTTCTTTTCTTGAAAAAAGCCCAATATTAGTTACGTGACAGGATTTATGTTTCTCTTTCTTAGCTTCGCAGAAAATTTTGTAATTAATTTTCTTTAGAAAAAAAGGCATCGTTTGAGGTAAGTGTAAAATACAATAAATGTAAAACTCAATTCCTCTTGTTATCAACTATCTAATCTAACTTTGAATTAATTGTAATTGTAGCTATTCTAAACATTTGTTTTGGCAATAAAGACAATGCGTTGCAAGCGACATTTCTAATTGCCGCGGCTTTGCAGCGACAAGCGAGATACCCTGATTGCCGTGGCTTTGCTGCTGCCAGCTCTGCCATTGCCGCGTGCTGCGGCGCCATCTAGTTACAACAATACGGATAGCATAAAAACCTTCTCCCGGAAAAAATACATATATGTGCCAAATTTCATTAAGCTCTGTCAAACGGTGTCGAAGACTATTAATCTCATACAGACATACATAAACAATTAAAGGTAAATAGTATGAAAATAATTAAATCCAAAGCACAAAAATACAAATAATAAAAAAAATTCTAAATAACATTTACTTTTCCCCTTTCCCGATCATAAAAATAAAAACCCACACTTATCTTGGGGGAAGGTAAGGCCGTGTCTTATCTTTCCTCCCAAACTCGCCCGAAGAGACTTTGCGATACATCTTCGCATATTCTCTCCAATACCCCCCTTCCCTATTCCTTTCGCCTTTGCACATACCCCCTTACAATTGCCTCTTATATGCCATTGCCCATTTTTTCCACCGCACATTCTCTGCAACCACACTTAACAGACATCACCCCTTTCAAGCCTCTTTACCTGTT
Source organism: Adranes taylori (assembly GCA_009867245.2). Taxonomy (NCBI): domain Eukaryota; kingdom Metazoa; phylum Arthropoda; class Insecta; order Coleoptera; family Staphylinidae; genus Adranes; species Adranes taylori. The sequence continues at coordinate 11,278 of WYDF02323631.1, forward strand.
ACTTCTTCCCGTCCCATCAATTTCCTCCTAAAAAACAAGACCACATCTTACTATTTTACCTTTATCACCATCCCCAAATTGTAACCTATGTTCCAGCAATTCACATCCTACTCCATATTATTAAGCATATCCACCACTTTTTTCATTATACTCAATCCTCCCCCATCGTGCCCAAAACATCTCCTCCAATTATCTCCTATAACTCTGTCGTCTTCCATCCACTCCAAATTAATACAATCTCTCATCCAATGCGTCCAATTATCTACATTCATACCACAAGCTCTACATTTTCTTTCTTGCTCATTCATACAGTATCTGTTACCCCGTTCTTCACTGCCACATCTTAACCTTGCAATCATCCTTTTTTCTTTCATACTCATACCCGATTCTAGATACTCTGCCATCCTCTCTTCAACTCTTATCCATTCATATTTACTATTAAACCTACTTCTTCGTGTCCTCTTTGATCTCCTGTTTCTCCACACATTCTTTCCAACATCCAACATTCTCTCATTAATCTCATTCACCACTCCCTCTTCATCTATCATCCTTTCTCCTCATCTGCACATCGACCACCCAATTCTTTCATACAATTTCTTTCTCTAGCCATTTATTCCCACATTCACCAGCTACGCTTCCTCTCACACCCTCCATATATACTTCCTTCACTAATCTCTGATCTGTATCCGTCTATACTTTTCTCTGAAATATAACCATTTTATTGAAACCTACGGTCCAGCATTTACTTTTTCCTGTCTCCAGCAGCACAATTTCGTAAGGCGTTGTCCTGTCCAAGCCGAGAATCCTTTTTATATAATACGGTTGCACTCTTTCTATCATTTCACTTTCACATACCGACCAAACCACCGCACCATACATCATCACACTCCTCACCCACACATACATAATCATCAACCTCATTTTAACAGATTCGCTAAATCTTCATTCCCACGCCTTCCTCATTCTTTCTATCACTCCCCTAGCTCTCTTCACTATCATTCTTATATGTTCATTCACTGACCCATTTTGTGTCATAATATAACCTAGGTATTTATACTTTTTCACAACATCAATGTTCTTTCCACCTAGATTAAATACGTCACTCTTACATTCTCTTCCACCACCTTTGCACACCATTATCTTCGTCTAATCTGCATTCACTTCTAAACCCATTTTTCCATATACCTCTTAACCCTACCTATCATCTCATTCATCTCTTCTCTATTCCTTGCCATACAAAGAATGTCGTCAGCATAAGTCAACGACCATACATTACGCCTTCCAAACTGTGTTCCCCCAGCTTGCCCCCTATTCAAAACATCCTCTAAATTGGATATGTAAGTGTTAAATAAGAAGGTCTAAGAGGACACACCTGTCTCAACCCCTTTTCCACCTCAAACCATTCAGTTACCTCCCCATTCATTCTCGTCCTTACCATAGTTTCCTTATACATACTCTTCAACATTCTTACCATTCATTTATATATATAACCATTAATCTTTTGAATTCTTGAGTATTTAGTTGGGTTTTGACTAGCCTCCGAAACGTTTAATGTTTTTTTTTAATTTAGTTTTTTTACTCTTCGAAACCCGACCAAATACTCAAGAATCCAAAACATTAATGGTTATACACTAGAAATTGTTCAAGAACAACAACAAATAATATATATATATATATATATATATATATAATTTTATTTTAATTCTTAATGTTATATTATCATTACTTATATATACATAATTAAATTATGTATAAGTAATGTTAAATTATCGTATATTTACATTACGGCAATTGCTTCAAATATTTACTTTCATGGAAATCTAATTTTCTTTTCCATGCTTTTAGTTTACGTTCTTTTCTTGAAAAAGGGCAATATTAGTTACGTGATAGGATTTGTTTCTCTTTCTTAGCTTCGAAGAAAATTTTGTAATTAATTTTCTTTAGAAAGTAAAGACATCGTTTGAGGTAAGTGTAAAATGCAATAAACTCACATCACGTTTGTAACTGTTAATAGGTTTTGGAATTCTGCATAGAAATATTGGAATAATTTTATAGTACGATCATAAAACAACTGTTACAGTTCACATGTACAGGTAACCTTGAAAACTTTTTAAGATATTATAACCTATATTTAGTGAAGCGCTGAATCGAGACCTCTCATCAACGCCCTAGCGGCTACAATAATAAAAAATAAAATTTATCAATAAAAATCGAATCATTTTATTTAAATTTTAATAAAAGCATATATTTAGAAAGAAACATGTAACGTAACTTAATATTGATAATCAATCAATACCAAACAGTAGAAATTATTTAAGAAAGATTTGTACCTAGGCACAAATTGTTAACTATATAATTTTTGTTAACTATTTACATTTTAAAATGTTATTAAAAATGTGTATTATTGCACAAGCAATCAAAATGCCATTATTTCGAAAATAAACAAGGTAAGATCAAACGCGCTAAAATCACAAAATTCACTTTCAGATCTGCAAAGCTCTTTATTACATCTTTTAAATTTACTTCATCGGCAATTTCATGCTGAACTGCCAAAATGGCCAAACCATTAAGCCGATTTTGTCTTGTAATCGACCGTAAAAAGTTCTTAATTAATTTTGACTTAGAGGAACTCCTTTCTTCACTTATTGGTATCGTTAACAATATTCTTAAAGCAATAGTAAGGTTTGGACAAAATTTTACTTAGTAATCAAGCTCAAGGCGTTTCTTAGACTTTTTTTTGTCTAAAATCGTAGATACTGTTGAAATTTCCTCTGGTAATTCTACCCCATTTATGTCAACAGAATCACCATCAGTTAAAATACACTCTAAATTCTTAGTGCTTTAGTAAAATTTCTTTAGACATGGTATTTAAATCGTAAAAATTATATAAGAATTGTAATAGTTACTATGATTGCTAAGTCGTTCAAATCTAGCATTTAGTGCTTGTGTTGCGTATTCTGGCGTTCCAGAATTAGCCAAGAAAAGCAACGTCTTGTTGTAGCATATAAATATATTTGAA